>CAUYUJ010001000.1:0-44525 GCA_963575745.1 Prorocentrum cordatum
GTGGTGGTGTGGTGGTGGTGGTGGTGGGGTGGTGGTGGGGTGGTGGGTGGTGGTGGTGGTGGTGGTGGTGGTGGTGGTCGGTGGTGGTGGTGGGGGTGGTGGTGTGCCGGTGGCGGTGCGTGGTGGTGGTGGTGGTGGTGGTGGTGGCGGTGGCGGTGGCGGTGGCGATGGTGGTGGTGGTGGCGGTGGTGGTATGGTGGTGGCGGTGGCGGTGGCGGTGGTGGTGGCGGTGGCGGTGGCGTTGGCGGTGGCGGTGGCGGTGGCGGTGGCGGTGGCGGTGGCGATGGAGGTGGCGGTGGCGGTGGCGGTGGCGGTGGCGGTGGCGGTGGCGGTGGCGGTGGCGGTGGCGGTGGCGGTGGTGGTGGTGGTGGTGGTGGTGGTGGTGGTGGTGGTGGTGGTGGTGGTGGTGGTGGTGGTGGTGGTGGTGTTGGTGGTGTATATGATTGGGTCGGGCATGTCCTCCTTACAGGCGGACTTTGGACGAACAATAAAAATACCCCGAACTTACTCGAAAAATACGCTAATAATATTCGAAGAATCATTCCCAGACTAGTTCTACTACTTTTGAATACTCCCCCCGTAAAGGGACACGCCCGACTTAAGTGTATATGATTGGGCCCCGTAGGGCAGCTTGAGGGCACCGTGGGGCCCGGGACAATGCTGGCGCAGCACCCGAGAAGCGAAGCATCCTGCGCCACTGGCAGGGGAGCCCAGGATCGGATCGACAAGTCGGATCGGCGATCGAAACGAATCGGATCGGCGGAAATCGGCAGCCACGTCGGAAGAAGTCGAACCGGAACAAATCGGCAGACTAGTAGGCCCCCATTGAGGAAGCGGAATCCAAATCGGAATCCGAAGTCGAACAGAATCGGAATCGGAGGGCATCGAAATCGAATCGAATCGGAGGAATCGAAATGAGCCCTACTGGTGCCTGCACCGGTCCGCTGTGCGCCCAGACCAAACCGCGGTGGCTCCCTGACTCGTCTCCGTCGTCGTTGTCGCCGTCGTCGTGGTCGTGGTGCGTGTTGCTCTGCTAGGGACTTGCTTCCCTTGTGCAATGACAACCACCCACCACCCCTCTTGGGGCTCTCTTGGGGGCTGTCGGGCTGCCTTTGGGCCACCCAGGGAGCAGCGAGTCACAAGGGGACCGGCGTTGCTCAGCATGGCGCCCCGACGGGGACCCCCAACGTGCCCAAAGACCTGGAGAGCATCCATGATTCTTGCCTTAGGTCGGGCATGTCCCTTTACAGGCGGATTCTGGACGAAACATAAAAAAATATCCCCCGCCCTAAAAAAGCCAAAAGAAATCGTCCCCGTACTATTTTTGGACGATTTGTTGAATAGTCCTCCTGTAGAGGGACAGGCCCGACTTCATTCTTGCCGCGGAGACCCGGGCCCGTGGAGGCTCCGGGGTGCAAGGACACAGCGCCGCCCTCCCCCGAGGCCTGCCGAGTGCCGCGGCGCCCATGCCTTCGCCACGACGAGCTCAGCCCGCGCCCGCGCGGAACAGCGCCGCGAGGCCGCCAACCGCAGGGGGCGCCGCGAGGCCGCTGCCCCTGCGCGGGGCCTTCGCCGGGGCCTTCTGAGCGGAAGCCGGCGCCCGCCGCTTCTGATGGGCCCGTTTTCCACCACCACCACCATGAGTTGGAGGGGGAGGGGGTCCTCCTCCTCCTCCTCCTCCTCCTACTAAATGACTAAACATACTCTACTCCTCAGTCCGCACTCTACATACTCATCCATCATAATCATCCGCCTACTCCTCTCCTCCTCCTCCTCTCCTCCACGCATCCTCCTCCCTACTCCTCCTCCTCCTCATCCGCCTCCTCCTCCTCCTCCTCCTCCACTCCTCCTCCTCCTTCCTCCCCCCTCTCTCCTCCTCCTCCCCCTCTCTCTCCGCATCATCCTCCTCCTTCTCCTCCTCCTCCTCATCCTCCTCCTCCTCCTCCTACTCACTCCTCCTTCCCTCCTCCTCATCCATCCCCTCATCCTCCTGCCCCTCTCCTCCTCTCCTCCTTCCTCCTTCTCTCCTTCCTCCTTCTCCTCCTCATCCTCCTCCTCCTCCTCCTCCTCCTCCTCATCCTCCTGCCTCTTCCTACTCCTCCCCTTCCTCCTCTCCTCCTCCTTCCTATCTCCTCCTCTCCTCTCCTCCTCCTCCTCTCCTCCTCCCTCCTCCTCCTCCCTCTCCTCCTATCCTCTCCTCCTCTCCTCATCACCTCCTCCTCCTCCTCCTGTCCTCCTCCTCCTCCTCCTCCTCCTCCTCCTCCTCCACCTGCTTCTCCTCCTCCTCTTCGTCCTCCTCCTCCTCGTCCTCCACCTCCTTCCTCCCTCCATATTATGGTAGTGGTGCTGGAAAACAGGCCCATCAGCTTCTTGCCCGGCGCCTTGCCCCTCCTGGCGGCTGGCCCCCCTGGCTCCTCCTGTTCGGCCAAAAGTGGACAAAAATGCTCCAAACATCGTCCCTTGACGATTTTAAAATTAGCCTGACGAAAGACCCAACCATACGCAGGTGTGAGTGCCGCAATTGTGATTCACTTGCTCGGTGGTGATCCCTATGAGGCAACGAACCGTGCTAGGGGTGCGCCGAAATGGGTGGCGTGGTACACAGCGCGAACGAAAACGATTGATCTGAGTACGTAGGGAGACTGAGCGCGGGTGAATATGAGCGCGAGTGCGTCTGACTCTGAATGAATCTGCGTGCGAGCGAGTCTACGTGCATGAATGCGAGTATGACAAAGCATGCTGTAATTGTATATGAATGTCAATAGTTTGAGAACGACAGCCTCTGAGTACTCGTGACGCTGGGCGTGGCCGCCGCAAGGAGTTTCCCCAGGACTCCCCGACGGCAGCGCCCGCGCGCCGCGACGCCAATGTCGGCGCGCCCCCCCGCGAGGATCGCGCCCGCTTCCTCCCCTTCTTTTACTCCCTCTTTGACCGCGCACTCAAAAGTCCAAGGCTGCAGGCGCAGCGCAGCGCGGAGTCCCCGCGACGCGCGCAGGTCGCCCCGGAGGGGTCCCAGCGACGCGCGCGGGCCGTCCGCTGCGCGGAGCAAAGAGAGCTAGCTGGCTGGCTGATAGCGGGAAAGTCTCTTGCAGCTGGGCAGAGCGATTACGGGCGAGCAAGGCGCGGAACTCCGACGGCCTCCGACGGAGGTGTACTGGGTGGGGGAGACGCATGCGGACTGCGCCACGGAGACCTTCGGTGGGGCTCCATATGGGGCCACGAAACGCTGTACTGGGTGAGGGAGACGCATGCGGACTGCGCCACGGGGACCTTCGGCGGAGCCCCTATGGGGCCACGAAACGCTGTACTGGGCGGGGGAAACGCATGCGGACTGCGCCACGGGGACCTTCGGCGAAGCCCCATATAGGGCCACGAAACGCTGTACTGGGTGGGGGAAACGCATGCGGACTGCGCCACGGGAACCTTCGGCGGAGCCCCTATGGGATCACGAAACGCTGTACTGGGTGGGGGAGACGCATGCGGACTGCGCCACGGAGACCTTCGGTGGGGCTCCATATGGGGCCACGGAACGCTGTACTGGGTGCGGGAGACGCATGCGGACTGCGCCACGGGGACCTTCGGCGGAGCCCCTATGGGGCCACGAAACGCTGTACTGGGTGGGGGGAACGCATGCGGACTGCGACACAGAGACCTTCGGTGGGGCTCCATATGAGGCCACGAAACCCTGTACTGGGTGAGGGAGACGCGTGCGGACTGCGCCACGGGGACCTTCGGCGGAGCCCCGACGGGGCCACGAAACGCTGTACTTGGTGGGGGAGACGCATACGGACTGCGCCACGGGGACCTTCGGTGGTTCCCCCTATGGGGCAACGAAACGTGTGATGATGTTGATGATGCTGATGTTGACGATGCTGATGACGACGATGATGACGATGATGATAATGATGATGGTGATGATGGATGATGATGATGATGATGATGATGATGATGATGATGATGATGATGATGATGATGATGATGATGATGATGATGATGATGATGATGATGATGATGATGATGATGATGATGATGATGATGATGATGATGAGGGGAGGGGAGGAGTGAGGAGGAGGAGGAGGAGGAGGAGACGCGGGCACCGTGTCTTCAAAACGAGGACCCAACAACACAGGTTGTTTGGGAACTATGTCTGGAGATTCCTCCTGTACAGGGACACGCCCGACTTAACATTCGGCGGCCAGCCCAGGTGGGAAGTGAGAATCGGGGGCGGGCAAACATGGATTAGCGATGCATGGATCTGGCGCGCGGTCGCCACATCCATGGATCGGGGGAGGTGCCCTCCCCGAAATGCGGCCAGTGCCGCCTCGCTCGGCGGCGGAAGTCCGTGATCCCCCATGGAAACAGGACCCGCCGCTAATCCGAGCCCCATTGATCCATGTTTGCGATCGCCTGAGAGAAGGGGCGGGCCGTCTCAGAAGGCTCGGATGTGCCCCCCAGCCTTCTGAGGAGTACTCTGGGCCTTCCCGGGAGGCGCAGGGGAAACCTTTCAGGAGGCCGGAGGGCTTCTGAGAAGCCCCGCCGCCTTCTGAGAAGGCCTCCTCCTTCTCACTTCCCCCCCTCGCTCGCCGCCGACCTGTAAATAGCGACATCCGCACACTGCCCTCAGCGGCCATCGATTCTTCTTAATCGATGGGAAGCGGGCGCAGAGCTAGAATCTCGCCACGCCCTCGACGAATTCCTACCCCTCCCCCCGCCGCCCATCGAGCTGCCTGCATCGTTGACCAGCGAGGGTAGGGTTCGGATTTCGACGCCGATCACGCACGCCGAGGAGATGGGCCCATTGTCCACCACCACTACCATATGTAGGAGAGGAAGGAGAAGGAGGAGGAGGAGGAGGAGGAGTAGAAGGAGGAGGAGGAGGAGTAGAAGGAGGAGGAGGAGGAGGAGGAGGAGGACGGGGAGGAGGAGGAGGAGGAGGAGGAAGAGGAGGAGGAGGAGGAGAGGCAAGGAGGAGGCCGAGGACGAGGAGGAGGAGGAGGGGAATAAGGAAATTAACAGGTGGAGGGAGGAGGAGGAGGAGGAGGAGGGAGGAGGAGGAGGAGAGCAGGAGCAGGAGGAGCAGGAGCAGGAGGAGCAGGAGCAGAGGAGAAGGAGAGCAGGGCAGGAGGAGGAGAAGCAGGAGCAGGAGGCTCAGGAGAGCTCCTCATCCTCCCTTACTCCCCGCAACGCGCGTGGTTGTGGTGGTGGTCGAGTGGTGGTGGTGGTGGGGGTGTGGTGGTGTTGGTGGTGGTGGGTGGTGGTGGTGGTGCGTGGGTTGTGGTGGTGGTGGTGAGTGGTGGTTGGTGGTGGTGGTCGGTGGTGGTGGTGGTGGTGGTGAGTGGTGGTGGTGGGGGTGGTGGTGGGTGGTGGTGGTGGTGGTCGGTGGTGGGGCGGCGCGGCGGCGGCGGCGGCGGTGGTGGTTGGTCGGTGGTGGTGGGTGGTGGTGGTGGTGGTGGTGTTGGTGGTTGGTGGTGGTGGTGGGGGTGGGGTGGTGGTTGGTGGTGGTGGGGTGGTGGTGGAACATCTGCCCTTTACGAGGGCGCCCGCACGCCACCGCCGTGCCTCGCCGGGGCGCGCACCCAGGTGTGGAGTGTGCACCCCCTGCGGGGCCGAGGCTGGGCAGAGGCCTGCACCGTCCGCGCCCCTCGGAGCCCCGCCACGGCGGAGACCTGCTTGGCCAGACCAGGACGCTGACACGCCCGAGGAAGCGGCGGCCGCGGACCTCACGAAACCCATCCCTTCTCCTCCTCCTCCTCTCCTCCTCCTCTCCTCTCCTTCCTGCCTCTCCTCTCCTCCTCCCCCTCCTCCTCCCTATCCTCCCCTCCTCCTCCTACTCCTCTCCTCCTCTTCCTCCTCCTCCTCCTCCTCCTCCTCCTCCTCCTCCTCCTGCTCCCCAGACATCACCCAGGGCGCGTTCTGACCATGACTTCGAAGCGAATCCAGCAGTGGAGACGAGGGCCTCCCAGGAGGCCAAAGAAAAAAAGGCGAGAACGAGGGAAAGGTAGCGGTATCCGTGCCTTTTCCACCTCTGACATCCTCCGCTTCCTCCGGCTAGGTCTCTAGCAAAGCCCTGGCTTCCAGAGTCCTGGTCCACGGGGCCCTGACATCCTGGCGGCCAGGATGGTCCAGCCAAGCACGGCGGCGGCGTACAGGTGCCATGCCTTCCGCGGATCCTCCTGCACCGGCTCGGGCGCCCTCACCCCGTCGGGGCCGCCCTCCTAAGGGGAAGAAAGAACTGCATACATGTGGTCGACGGCGGAGACCCCCAATATGTGCATCTCGGTTCCTGGCGTTGTCTGTGAATGACTGAATGAGAGAATCTTAGCTTGAGGCGACTGGGCGATCCCTGGCGGCTCCCCCTGGGAGTGCCCAACGGCTATTGCTTGGGGGAAAAAGAAAGTAAAGGAAAGGGATGACCGCGACGCCTCACAAGGTATTCCGTGTAATCCGTGACAGCTTGCGGTAAGGCTGGTATTAGGCTGCGTTTCAGAATCGACCCACTCTGGCGCGAAAGAAACAGCCGCGCGAGAAGGAGAGGGAAGGACGAGGGAGAGAAGGATGACAAGAAAGCTGCCCCAGACTACCCCCAACTCATATGCCTGCTGCATCTGGATGATCTTCGTGCGGCTCTAAGAAGGAGAGACGTAAGGGGTGCCTAAAGCAGCGTGTTGTCTGATCCGCTCGAAACATCTTCGCGATCAGATATGAAAGCAGAGGAGTCCCAGCCACGAAGCGAGCGCCTCGCACGAGACATCCCCACCACTAACGGGCCCGTGCAAAACTTTTTCTGGCTGCGCCCCTTCTTGGGTACCACGACGATCGCCTCGCTCAAGACATCCTCGCGATCTGCTCTGAAAGGACAGGAGCCCCAGCCACGAAACGAGCAAACCGCTTGAGACATCCCCACAATGTGAGCACGAAGGGGCGCGTGTACCCCCCCCTGACGGCACCCCCTTAGGGGGGCTGAAACCAGCGCCTCGCTCGAGAAGTCTTCACGACCTGCTCTGAAAGCAAGTGAGTCCCACCATCGAAACGAGCAATCCGCCTGATACGTCCCCACGATCTGGACGCGAACGGGCGAGTGCAGCACCATCTGGCAACTCCCCCTCTGGTGCCCAAGTGCCACGGCTGCTATGTCGCGGTGATCACGGGGCGATAAAAGAAGAGGACCCTGGGGCGCCTAAACAAGCAAACCGCTTGAGACGCTTCCACAATCCACAACGGGAAAATGTAACAACTCAGGGCGGCTCCCCATTGGAGTGTACCAGCCTCAAACCCACCCCTATCCCAAAGATGGACACGCCAAAAGGCGATGACAATCTTAGGGATGCGCCCTCAAAAAATAAGGGAATCCCTAAGAATGGCATCGTGATGAGAAGATGCCCAGCATAGGATTAGGGATATGTTCCAGGCTGGTAAGGAGTGTCCAAATGCCACGCCTGCGATGTCGCGGCGATCATGAGGCACTTCAAAGAGAGGACCCTGGGGAGGGGGGTGGGGAGGGGGCGGGCCGGCGAAACCAAGACTTACGCTTGAGACAGCTCCACAATCTGGAACGGCCAAGTGTAGCACCCCCTGGCGGCTCTCCTGTGGGGTGCGCAAATTCCACGCCTGACATGGCGCGGTGGCCACGAGGCTCGCACAAGAAAGGAGTCTGGGGGTGCAAGAGCAAGCAAACCGCCAGAGACATCCCCACAATCTGACGCGAACGGGCGAACCTGCCATGCCGCGATGATCATGGGGGTGAAGAGTCTGGGGGGGTGGATGGGGGAGGGAGGGGGGCAAAAACAAGTAAACCGCCTGAGACATCCCCACGATCTGGGCACGAACGGACGAGTGTCCCCCTGGCGGCTCCCCCGTGGGGTGCGCAAGTGCCACGCCTGCTATGTCACGGTGGCCATGGGACCCTCCATGGAGAGGAGTCTGGGGGGGCGCAAAAACCCTTGTGCTAGGGCCACCCCCTGATGGTGCGCAAGGGTGTGTTCACGCTGTTGACGTGCTGGTTTATCTCCGACTATGGAATCTCATGGTACAGTTCAGAATCCGCGGAGGCGATCGGCACAAGCGAACACGGCCAACGGTCCTACTACTCTACCTTCGTGTACAGCATATCGTATCCATGTGTCTGGCGAACATGGACGTATACCTCAGCCAGCCGATGCCGCATGCAGGCCTCCATGGGTTTCCCAGGTATCCCGAGGGAGAGCCCTGAGACTGCGGCGCAAGTGGCACGCTTGCAACTCACCGACGAATCCCCAGCAGATCAAGATTGGCGCCCTCAATGCCAATGGAATGTCTTGGGGAACATCAGAGGCCAGACCCAAACTGGCACACATCGTGAAGCAGCTCAGATCAGAGAAGTGTCATATCTTTCTTATCAGCGATTTGACAAACCCCAGTTGGTTGTATCAAGATACCCCTCAGCCAGTTATTGTAGCAGTGGAAGAATATACTATGCTCGTGTGTGGCAAAGTTGGAATCATTATGTCAAGGTATATGGTGGGAAAATGGCGTGCTGCGGGTTCCGAGCTATGTATTATACCAGATTCGGACAGATGGATTGGAATGAGAATATGTATGCGTGGTTTCTATTATGTGATCATAGCGCAGTATACGCCACAACAAAATCCAGCTTGGGCTTTGAACCGACGTGCCAAACATTTTCAGGATGGCAGCTTATTGATCAGCCGACTGCGGCGGTCGGGAGATCATATCATCATGGGAGGCGATTTCAACTCACATATGGGCCAGGGGGACAGGTCGTGCGGGTTCCTAGGCAAGTACACCAACCGCACGGCCACATCGAAGATGAGCAATCAGCTTCAAGAGTTCGGAGACGAACAAGGCTTACTCCACGTGGACTCACGACTCCCCCTGGCCCATCGGGGTACGTTCTATCACAATGTGGCAAAGACTTGGTACGAGCTCGATGTTTTCTTATCTTCTTTTGGCACACCATCCAGATGGCGAAACTTGAAGACGGTCTCTTTCGCCCTGTGCGACCACCGAGGCAAGTTCGTATCTTTCTTACCCTTCGGACGCATGACGAAGCAGGAGCTTCAGCATATCAGAGATCCGAGCCGTGCTGTCCCCTGTCATCCAGTATTATGGTCTCAAGCCCGTGGGGCGGGAGTCGAAGCGGTGGAGCTTCGGCAGAAGTACCACCAGCACCTCATCGACGGCAGGACGAATGGTACGACGGGGACGGCATGGCGAGATGTGTCGAGTATCTTTCTTACAGCAGCGAAGGCGGCTTGTGGCCGCGGACAGAAGCAGTGTGGCATACCGGTTCTTGCGGAGTGCAAAACAGACGTGCTCAAGAGCAAGCAGAGAGTTGCCGACAGTTATGCAGAGTATTTTTCGGCCAGAGGCACCCTCACCGAGCGGCAGGCGCTCACCAACTACCGAGTCACGAAGAAGGTGGAGAGACAGTTCGAGCGCGACCTGAAGGGCAAGGCTATCACCAGCTTGTGCCAGCAGCTCGAGTGGGCGGTGACCAACCACGAGATGGGAAAATAGTATTCTTTGTTGCGAGAGCTGGGCGTTTACATCAGTTACGATTGGATCAAAGATGTGGAGCAAGTCAAACCAGACGAATGCCGAGAACATTTTCAGAGGATCAGCGGCACGACTGCAACTCCGGCAGTCGACGTTTCCAGCGAGCTGATCCAGAGGCCTGTGTGTACATCCTTGGACGACAGTCCGACTTTCGAGGAGTTTTTGATTACCATCAAGGGCATGATGATTTCAGCCGCAGGCAAAGACGAGGTCCCGATCGACATGATCAGACAGGCTCCAGTCGAGGAGCAGAGGGCCGTCTACGACTTGATCTGCAGGATGTGGTCGGAGGCGAACTTGGACGGTCCTCAGCCTCACTGGGATATCTCTGCGCACGAAGCGATTGTTCTCATGTTGTACAAGAAAAAGGGAGCGAGGACAGACTTGAACAATTATCGAGGGATATGTTTGCTCAGTATGATTACGCGTATCTTGGCTCGCCTGGCCGTCAGGCGAGTGGAGAAGTACCTCGAGGGTCTGTCCTTCTTCGAGAAAGAGCAGTGGGGCTTCAGGCGTGGACGATATACCAGAGATGTTATTTATATCACACGTATCATATGCGAATTGTATGCCGAATGGGAGAGATTCTGATTAGTTCAACGTTCCAAGTACCAAAGTGCGGGTACGTGGGGACAAACACCAGGCAGCCTGGACAGCATCTTATCAGAAATTTCAGGGCAGTCAACCAGTATTGTACTTAGCAGACATTCAAAAAGCGTGTCCGACTGTCCCCAGAGAGCCTGTGTGGCGTGCTTTGCTGAAGGAGGGGCTCCCACAAAATATTGTATCGATCTTCAGGCGACTACATGGCGAGACGAGCTACCAAGTGAGGTTGCACTTCGGGGAGTCGGACCCATATCTTTTACACCGTGGTTTGAGGGAAGGATGTGCCAGCTCTTGTACGCTTTTCAACTGTTATCACAATAATTATTTGCGTGTTTTGAAGGAGGTCTTGCCAGGCATAGGCCTCAAGACGACTCCGTCTCTACGGTGCTCGCTTGGTCGTGGGACCAACTGGCGCAACGACGAGGCCACGACTTCAGTGGATTTCAAAGTCATGGGCTTCGCCGACGACACCTCCGCGTGGACCACCATGCCGCAGTTTCAGGAGACGGTGAGCCTAGTTGGGAAAGTACTCGGGGACCGAGGCGAGAAGGTCCATCCTGGGAAGGACGAGTACATGAGAGCAGGTGTATACGATGCTTCACAATCTCTCCCAGCTGGCTTTCACCACTCTGTTCGAGTACTAGGTGGGTGGGTAGATACGGACGGGGGATCGAGGACAGACACATCGAAACGGATACAAGCCGCATCCAGGGTTTGGGTGAAACTACGATACCAGCTTGGGGTCCAAATTGCCTCTCAAAATCCAGGGCCACACATTCCAGGCGTCAGTAATTGGGTGCTTACTATATGGGGCCGAGGTCCGAGCGTTCCATCAGAAAGACATCGATCGATACCAAACATTCGTAGGCCGATGTATTCGATATCTTGCATACCGAGCTCGTGGAACCACCCTTCGTATTATGGAAGAAAAACACATTACCATGGATGTAGTGTATGGGTGGTTCGGCCTGGACCTCATCGAGACCCAGATCATCATCAGAGCCCTGTCGTACCTAGGCCATCTCGGGAGGTAGTATCGGGAGCGCTGGGAAGTAGGAATGCTTGGAGCCGAACTCAGAGATGATCCAGGAACTTTAGCACCCGACAGCAGACGCATAACATTACGCAGCTGGCATTGGCAACAAATACAGTTACTAATGAAGTTCAGCTCCAAGCCAGAGCCTCAGTGGCACAAAGAATGGTTTCACCTCACTCGCGAAGAGAATGGCCAGAAGTGGAGGAAGCTTTGCGACTTGGTGAAGCAAGACCTCCGAGGGCGACTCAGGTCGGCACGCCCGCCAGAAGCCGACCGTCCGCCCGAGGAGAGGCCATCTCTCGCGGCACAGGCCCCAGAAGTGGGTACAGCGTACGCAGGTACTTCGAGAGTTTGTCCAAAGTGCCAAGATTACATTCCGTGCAATGGATATCCCAAGCACGTACGTTTCTGCACTGGTACGCTGCGTCCAGACCGTCAGCGATTCATATGCAACGCCTCGGCCTGCACACAATGTGGATCCTTGGTACATCGAGCTTCGTATGATTCCCATGTTGCCAGATGTCGTGGGGTGGTATCTTTACGGCGTCCTGCTGCTGCTCCCGTCCCACTCCCTTCCCCAGTATCGACAATTCGGCGTCGTTTTCGAGGAAAGCAGGTGGTGGAGGCCCCGAGGAGGACTCGGATGCGTTCAACATCGGCTTCGATGATATACCCTCCTCCGCAAGTTCCTGCAGCCCCGGTTCTGATCCAAGAAGCCCCCCCCCCGCCTCTCCCCGTCAAGAACCGTCGCAAACTACAGCAAGCACAAGCCAAAGCAAAACGGGCCCCTCGAAAGACAGTGAGCAAATCTGGTTATACTTATACGTGCAGATACTGTGGGCAGTTAGCGAGTTATGCAAATCACATATACGATTATTCCAAAGCCCCGTGGGATGTGTGGCTGAAAGGTGTTCAGCAGCGTATCAAAGCACGGGACAAAAAACGGACCCCCGAACAGATAGCCTCATGGACGCTTCAGCGCAAGTATTGCAATATCAAATTTCCCGACCAATGTCATTTCGCCAAGCACTTCAATTGGTGCAAGAACAGACGTATTCAGAGCAATCTCCCCGTATGATAGTTTGGCTCAGCATTGGGCCTTGGATGGTGTGTTGCTAGTACGATACGGTATGCTCGAGGTTCTTCGGACGAAGGCCGCCGATGGAGGAGCGGCCGCAGGTTCGGAGGCCCCGACGGAAGCTCGTGGTGCTGGACCCCCGTCGAAGGATGCATCGACCAAGACGGTCGTCAACAAGCTCATTCCTATTGTTGTGTCTCTCGATCGCCGTGTGGCCACTCTTGAGGATAGAGCTTCCTTCGTGTGTGGTCAAAAAAGATGATGCCAAGAAAGAACTCGATCAGTTGCGTACCTTGCGGAAGACAGAGGACAAAGAGCGCAGGTCAGCCTTTGACAAGGCCCAGGAGTCAGACATGCACGACGCCAAGCTCACCCCGCACAGCCTTGGGGGAGGTCTCCACTCTGTCCTGTTCAAAGCCATGCTCGAGCAGCTCGACCGAGCTCTGCAGGGCAAGCTGTCCGAGGGTGATGCCAAGGTCGTCAAGTACTTGTCCGAGGTCAGCGTGGCCGAGTTGGACACCATGCTGTTTCGAGCCAAGCCGAGGCATCGAAAAAGGCACCCGACTTCTATCGCGCCCTGCGGGCGTGCTACAGCATCAAGTGTGAGGATCTCTTCATCACTGCCCAGCATACTCTCGACGGGCCGCTGCTCAAGTGGCTGCTGGAGTTCAAGAGGAGTGCCAATGATGAGGCAGAGGAGGAGCCCAAGCCGAGACGCCGAAAAGTTGCCAAGCGTTGAGCAGTCTGGCCCCAGACCCCCTCGGGGGCAGCGGGGTCCTGAGCCCAGGCCCATCCGTGGGCCACCAGTTTCGTCTGCAGTTGCCAGCCGATCCACAAGTTTTGCTGCTATCCTGGCGGGGGCTCCGCCCACTTGGCCATTGGGCCTCAAGTACTTCAGGATGGTTATTGTGGGAAATTTTTGTACGGCACTGTGGTGGTATCGAGACTCGCCCCAGGGGTGTTCACGAGACTCACACGGGGCGCAAAAACCAGAAAACCGCTTGAGACAATCCCACAACCTGGGCGCGAACGGGCGAGCGGAACACCCCAGGGCGGCTCCCCCTTGGCGTGCCCAAATGCCACGCCTGCTCTGGCGAGGTGATCATACTGCGAGTGCGAATGATCATACTCTGAGTGGTACGCGCGTACGAATCTGAATACTCTGAGTAGGGCCTGGTTGGGTATGAATGGATCTGAGTGGGAGTGGTCTGTGTATGGGTGAGTCTGTGAGTGAGCAAGTCTGAGCAACAGTGAATCTGAGTGAGAGTGAGTCTGAGCATCAGTGGATCTGAGTGTTAGTGAGCCTGAGTGCGAGTGAGTCTGACTGTGAACACTTTGAGCGCTCTGACTGCGAGTGAGTCTGAGTCTGAGTGCGTCTGAGTGTGAGTCTGAGTATGAGTGATCTGAGCGCGACGAGACGAAGGAGGCGGGAGCGGGTGAGGAGGCGGAGGCGTCCAGCTTTCGGAGCTCTGCGCAGACTTCCGGAATCGGCGCTGTACCCCCCTCCCCGGCGCGCGAGCGCCCCACGGGGCGGCGCCAGAGGCGCAGCCAGGCGGGGCCCGGCGCCGACCCGAGAAATTCACGCGGAGCTCCGAAAGGTGTCTGCTTAGGCCGTTGCTTCGTCTTCTTAGGTGTACCCCACTTCCTCTTAGCAGTAAGAGCATCAGTCGCACTAGTATTCTTAATATGCTTATCCGTCTTCGCATTCGTGTTCGTCTTCTTCGCATCATACACATGGCCCTGACCACTACTACGATTGCTACGCTTATACGCACTCTTAATTATCACTCTAATATTAGATCTCCTTCGTGTCTGCGTTGGCACTTCCTTGAAACCACTATATTGTGTGCATGGGCCTGTTTCGCTACCATTATTAGGCTCCTTCAGCCCGCCGCTGCCGCCTACGCGCACCGAGCCCGCCTCGGCCGCGCCGGCACCCTCCCCGCCGGCGCCCTCGTCCTCGTCGGCCTCCTGGACGGCATCGGCGGTGTCGCCCCCCACTGCGGCACCGCCCACGGCGGGCACGGTGGCGGTCGCCTCTGGGAGAGCACACGCTGGCACCGCTGCCGCAAAAAGGAGCCAGCCAGAGAAAACCAAGGAACACATACCCTTGAAACCAAGGCGACCCCGAACAAGGACAACCCAAGAACTAGAGCTTATTTTCCCTGGCCACCAAAGGGCTGACCCTCATTAGCAGGCGAACGAGCTGCTCCCCAGCTCCTCGCGGGAAGCGTGTTGACCCGGATTTCGAAGCGAACCTGGCCGTGGCGACGAGGGCCTCCCAGGAGGCCCAACAAGGCGAAAATGAGGCGCAAGGGTACTCTGGATGGAGCAATACTCCCCCCCCCCCCCTTGGATCCGCTGGGGGGGTTGGGCACGTGCTGTCGGAATGGGTGGAGGGGGGGGTGGAGGAAGAGAGGAAGGGAGAAAGAAGGAAGGGGGGGGGAGGAGGAGCGAGGAGGAGGAGGAAGAGGTCGTCTACCACCGCGAGGAGCGCGAGAAGGGAGGAGGAGGAGGTAGGGGAGGTAGGAGGGGAAGGGAGAGGGAGGAGGAGGAGAGGAGGAGGCGGAGGAGGAGGAGGGGAGGAGGAGGAGGCGTGAGAGGAGGAGGAGGAGGAGGAGGAAGGAGGAGGAGGAGGAGGAGGAGGAGGAGGAGGAGGAGGAGGAGGGAGGAGGAGGAGGAGGAGGGATGTGTGAGGGATGAGGAGGCGGAGGAGGAGGAGGAGACGACGGAGGAGGAGAGGAGGAGAAGGAGGAGGAGTCAGGAGGAGGAGGATGAGGGAGGAGGAGGGAGGCGGAGGATGAGGAGGAGGAGGAGGAGGAGGAGGAGCGGAGGAGGAGGAGGAGGAGGAGGAGGAGTAGGAGCGAGAGGAGGAGGAGGAGGCGGAGGAGGAGGGGAGGAGGGCCGGGGAGGAGGAGGAGAAGGAGGAGGAGAAGGAGGAAGGAGGTGAGGAGGAGGGAGGGAGTGAGGAGGAGGCGGGAGGAGAGGAAGTGAGGAGGAGAGAGAGGGAGGAGGAGGAGAGGAGGAGGAGGAGGAGGAGGAGGAGGAGGGGGGGATGGGCAAGCTCCGTCGGACGGGTAGTCGCCCACCCCTCGATGAAGATCCCCCACAGAGTATGTCAGCTCACTTCGCGCACCGCGCCCCACGATGCGCGACGCGCGCCTACCTTCGCGCCCTCGCGCCCTCTCGCGTCGCTCCCTCGGAGAGGAGAGCGGCCGCTCTGGCCCCGGCCGCGAGGCGCGAAGCGCGATTGTCTTTGCGCCGCCACCAGGGGGCCTGGGCAAGGGTGGTGGTACAGTGGAGGCACGTCCACAAGGAACCTTCCACAAGAAACCCAACCCTGAGACCCCAGGACGTCCATTGACTCTTGGTGTGGGAACGTCACGCTTCCCATCGCAGTACCATCGAAACCAAGGAAACCCAGGGCACCGTGGAGGCAAGCAGGGCTGTTTCTTGGCATGGTTTCCCACTGTAAGGGCGCTGGCATCGGCGCCTTCTCCTGGGCGGTCGACGTCTTGTCCCCGCCCCCGCTCACGCCCCGACACCACGAGGAGCACGAGCGGAGGCACGGGCAAATCCCACCAGCCCTTCAGGGCGTGAGTGGTCTAGGGAGCTTCCTCTTCCGCCCCCCCTTCTTCCACTTCGGGGAGGGGTTCACCCCTCCCCCGACCCCGCTCCCTTAGGGGAAGTCCTCGCCTCCTGGACCTGGACGGGGCCTTTGGCTCCCAAGAGACCCCTAAGACCCCAAGATGCCCCCCCGAGGTACCCAAGACGCTTCACGAGGCCCCTGGGGCCGCCAAGAGGCCCCCAAAACGCCCCAGCAGGCCTACAAGAAGCTCTCGAGACATCCGAAGAGACTCCGACAAGCATCCAAGAGGCCTCTGGCCTTCCTGTTCGCCCTCTTCCTCCTCCTCCTCTTCCTCCTCCTCCTCCTCCTTCTCCTCCTCCTCCTCCTCCTCCTCATCCTCTTCCACCTCCTCCTCCTCCGCCTCCTCCTCTCCTCGTCCGTGTAATCCTCCTCCTCTCCTCCGTCTCCCTTCCCCCCTCCTCCTCCTCCTCCTCCTCCTCCTCCTCCTCCTCCTCCTCCTCCTCCTCCCCCTCCTCCTCCTCCTCCTCCTCCACTGGTTGCTCCTCTATCCTGCCCCACTTGGGGTATGACGGTTTCCCAACCTTTATTCCGCTGCGTGCTCCCCCACTTGCCTTATCGGGGCAACTCGCCTGGGCATCGTTCCTTGATGCTAGTGGGGTTACGCGAAGCGTAGAACTCCTGGGCTCCAGGGTCACGCTTTTTAGTAATGCCCTGCCTCCCCTGGCGCACAAGATGGGGGCGGCAGCACCAGGAGCATGGATCGAGCGTCGATCGTCGATTTCCTCCTCCGAGCCTTTGCGAACATGGCGGCGCCCAGCACGCGCTGGCCAGGACCGAGCGGCTTCGGCGGGGCGCCCAAGGACCGCTTCACGGCGTTGCCGGCCTCGTCAACGTCCAGGTCCACGGCCGCGCTGCGCGTTGTGAACGTGGAGGCGTCCAGGGTGTGGCTGAGGGGGTGCAGGAAGCCGAGCTCCTGATCGGGGGCGTCCAAGAGGGGGGCGTCCAAGAGGAGGGGTCGCAAATCATGGCCCGAGGAACGTCGGCGGCCCAAGGCGGGGCCAGAACACGCATTGAAAGAAGAAGCAGGGGCCATGAGATCTGGAATATACATATATACACATATACATAAGTATTCCTCTTCCTATATGTTTACAAGCCCGGGCGGGGGGAAAACCCGCCCCCCCCCCCAAAAAAAAACGGGACTCCCGGGATCTGGGGCTTTGGGACCCTTCGGACGGGCCTCGAAGCGGCCCCCAGGGCCTCGCAGGGCGTTTTGCCAAGCCTTCGCAGCACACCTAGGGCGATCAGGGGGGTCATCGGAGACGTCCCAGAGAACCCCAAGACAGCACAAGAGCGCTCCAAGAAGCCGTCATACCGCGAAAGATCGCTCCAAAACGTACCAAGAGGCCTCCAAGAGCACCCCCAAGAAGGCCCCAAGAGGGAAAAATAATGTATGTAATGTAGGTTTTTGGTGAAGTTAGGGTTCTCCTCTTTTCGGCTTCCCGACGCTCCAAGACAGCGGTCTTCTGAGCGTCCGAAGTCGCCTGGGAGGCTCCTAAATCGCCCCACAACCATCCGAAAGGGTTTCCAAGCAGTCCAAGAGAACCCCAAAACGGCTCAACAGGGCCCGATATGTTGCCTGATATGTTGCATAGCACCGAGTTCGTCAGTAACTTGAAGGCCCAGCTTGTGTCGACTTCGGGACCTACGTGCTTCGGGACGGGGGAGCCGAAACTCTATGACTATTTTGTGGTCTCTGGAGGTCTGGCTAAAGCGGTTCAGGCGGCCTCGGTGAATGACGCGGGGGCCTGTTTTGTTCCGCATGTCCCTGTCCGTGTTCAGTTTTTTGCTTTAGCCAACCTGCACGTGTTGTCTTTCAGGAAACCCCCTCCGATTGCTGTGGATCCCCCTGTCGGTCCTTCGCCCCAACCTCTGGACTACAGCAAGGTTTTTTCGCTGATGGACAAGGCTCGAGTTCGGGCCTTGAGGGGAGATTCCGACGTTTTTGATTCGATGTTGGCTACGTGCTACAAGGTTTGGGCCAACACTGCGGAGCGGGAGCTCGGCAGAGTGATGGGTTGTAGCATATCTTACTTTGGGGCTAGGGGTAAAGGGGTGGCCCTTTGGTGGCGCCCCGTCCTGGGACGGGACCTGGGGGGCCCCCGTTACCCTGAGCTCCACGGTATGAGATGGTTAAACTCCTCTGTCCACCGCCTGGTGAGGTACATTAAGTCGGCCCACACGGGCAAGGAGGCTCGTGCTCTGGCCGAGGCTTTGTGCAGTCCTCCCCCCCCTGGTCAGAGACAATCGTGGCGACCAAGAGGTCTTGTTCGACAGTGTGGCTGGCATCGCTCGGGTCTGACTGGACGGGACCTCCGCGGAAGATCTGGGTCGAGAAATGGAAGCCATCGGTGCTAAGTTCCAGGAGGCCCTCGAAGCGACCAACACGAAGTTCATCTCTCGGGCTAGGAAGGACTGGGCCGTCTGGCTCTCCGAGGGTATCAATCAGGGTGCCAGAAGGGCCCACCAGGTTTCCAAGGACCCCGCGGCTTGGAGGCCGACGGGTACGCTGAGTAGATTCGGTTCCTTGGTTGCGGATCCTACGGAGCTCCTGTACGCGGAAAGGACCAAGTTTGGGAAACTGTGGCACGCCAGCTCCCAGGCTCCCAAGATTAGGCTTCGCTCCCAGGATCCGCTTCCTGCCATCCCTGTCGAGACGATCAGAGAGATCTCTCGGAGTTTCTCGCGTAGGTCTGCGGTCGGTCTGGACGGCTTCCACATGAGGCACTACCAGTTCCTGGGCGATGATGCTCTTCGCTGTTTTTCTGAGCTCTGGACCTTGGTGGAGCTGTCAGGGGGGGGTGCTTCCTAGTCAACTTCGGGCCCTCATCGTGGCACTGATCCCGAAGGCGGTCCCTGGGTTCCGCCCCATCGGGGTGTTCTCTAGCCCCTACCGTCTGTGGGGGAGAGCTCGCCGCCCGATCGCGGTGTCCTGGGAGGCCCAGAACGATCGGCCCTACTGGGCTGCTGGGAAGCACCGCTCGGCGACAGACGTGGTCTGGAGGCAGGCCATGCGAGCTGAGACCAGCACGGCAAGAGGCCGTCACGCAGGCGCAGTTTTTGGGATATGCTGAAGTACTACGAGCAGATTCCCTTAACGCTGCTCGAGCAGCGGAGCCTCATGCTTAATTTCGATCCTGTTGTGTTGTCGGTGTGCTTGTCGGCGTACCGATCGGCTAGATACATGGTCTTGTGCGGGGTGGTGTCCCCTTTCCCAGTACGCTTCCTTCGGTGTTGTCGCGGGTTGCTCGATGGCGACTACCCTGATCAAAGCTCACGGGATGGAGGCTTTTGATTCCGTTCCGATCGCCCCCAACACTACGCTCGACATTTACATCGATGACACTGCTTTGAATTCGGTTGGTTCGGCTGACTCTGTGGTCGAGAGTTTAAAGGAGTCATCGGCTGCCCTCGAGGTGGCGATCACTCGCATGATGAGGGCCCAAATCTCCATGGACAAAGTGGCTTGTGTCGCCTCTTCCACTGTCATTTCCCATCGGCTGGAAGGGGCTTTCGGGCCCCTGGTGGCCCCCCCCCTCGAAACCACGGTGAACCTGCGGATTGACTTTACGGCAGGGACATCGAGGCGTGTTCGTGGCCGCAATGCTAAGGCGAGGGCCCGCTTGTCGAACGCTGCCAGGCGTACAAGGAGGCTACTGAAGCTTAGGGGCGTACTTGGACGTAGGACAGCTAAGGTGTTCGTTTCGGGCCCCCTGGCGGGCCTGCAGTACGGCTCGGAGGTGCACGGCATGCTGACGGAGAGCTGGCGTCAGTACGTAAAATGTTTGCCTCTACGTTGAAGCCGTCGGCTGGAGGTCGCAGCGTGACGATTTTGACTCGATTGGAATCAGACCCTGCTTAGTACGGCTCGGTGGCGCCTATTGTTAGATACGTACGTGAGCTGTGGCTTCTGCAGACGCATGCGTCCCCATGGGGGCTTACGTGGGCTGAGCTGCGGTCCTCTTGGGAGGCCACCTGGAGTGCCCCCCCCAAAGACGTGGAGATCGGATAAGGGACCTATGGGAGCTATGTATCTGTCGTTGGCCAGACTGGGTTGGACTGTGCCCGACTCTTACACACGTACGGACGATACTGGAAGAAGTATTCCTCTCCTTGTCTCCTCCCCCGCCCTTTTAAAGAGGTGTTTGAAAAATTCTGTCCTTCGTTGCTTGGAGTTTGAGGCCGGAGCGAAGTACGGCGACGGTGAGCGGTTGTGCTTTGACTTGGTTTCCAGGGCCCTGGTTTCCAAGAAATTCTCCCCCAAGCAGAAGGGCGCCATTAGAGCTCTCACGTGCCAGGCCTTGTGGCCTATGTCTCGGGCTGCGGAGACGGGCTACATTGTGCCCGACGTGTGCCCCCTGTGCTCTAGGAGTGAAGACACGGTGCTCCACAGGCTGTGGTTTTGTGAGGCCTGTGAAGACAAAAGGCAGGCTGCTGTCGATCCCGAGCTTCTGGATCGCATCCGTGGTGACCTGGGAGCGAACTCGACCCAGTCTTTTCGTTTCTTGTGCGAGTCGGGTTTGTTCCCCCACCCTTCGAAGGATTTGCCTGGCCCTATGAGTCACGAAGCCGCCCTGGAGGCGATTAGATACGAGTTCTGTCCAGAGGCGTTCGCCGAGGAAGGACTTCCGCCGCCTCCCCAGGGGTTGAGGGAGATCTCGGGTTTGATTTTCTTGAATGGCTCGTGCTTTAAGTCGAAGGTCAAGGACCTGTCTAGGAGTGTATGGGGTGCTGTGATGATCGGTCACTCGGGAAAATTGCTCGATAGGATCTTTGGGCCAGTGAGCAATTTCGTCCCTCAGACGAGCGTGGCCGCCGAGTTCATCGCCCCCGCCACGATCGCCAACCTCCTTGGCGGTCACAGTAGGCTTTTCTCCGATTGACAGATTGTGGTTAATGAGTTTAACAAGTCGCAGGCCGAGCGCCTCCACCCGAACAGGCCCTACGCTGGCCTTGTCTTGCAAGCGTGTGCGTTCGGTGGGAAGCACTTGGAAGAGCTGACTAAGGTCAAAGCCCATCAAGAAGACGATCCGTCCCTTCCGCTGGAGAATCGCATTTTTATTTGGGGGAACACAGAGGCCGACAGGGCCGCGAAGATGGGAGCTTTGCTCCACCCCCGTCTTTCGGAGTCCGAGGAGAGGCGTGTTGCCTATCTCGCGGACGTTGCGCAGGCCACACTTAGGCTTGCGGCAAATCTTCTTGAGCTCTGGCCCCGTTCAAACTTTGAAGGGGTTGCTCGGGTTGAGGCCCATCCCCCCTCGGCAAGAGCGGCGGGGCCTCAACATAGTTGGAACTGGGTTGGGCGATTTTGGCAGTGCTTCCACTGTTTAAGGTGCAAGCGCTCCACATCCAAGCCGTCCCCAGGCCACTGTTCGTTGATTTTGACAGTGAACCCCGCCAAGTTGCGGGCGCTCGAGCACAGGTGTTTAGTGGTGGATTTCAGCGACGGCAGTTTCGCCGCCGTTTGCCAGATCTGCCACGCTTACACGACTGGTGGTATTGTGCGGCTACTCGCCAAGCCCTGTGTGGGTAAGCCGCCAGCTCGAAGCGTTGTTTTCAAGAGGCTCGGCAAAGGACTCCACCCTGATTATAAAAGGGTCGGGATCACTGCCGATCTTGAGGATGTGGACCCCCTCTGAGGGGGCTCTTTGGCCGTGGATGTCAAAAAAAATACCCTAAAAGAGCCCCATGGCGGCCCAAGATGGGGCGTTCAGGGAGACCGCGGTTAGAGGCAGGTTGGCCTTAGGAAGCCCCAGAGGCCCCCAGAACACGCCCAGGAGGCCTCCAGAAGGCTTTAAGAAAGCCTGAGAACTTTGGTGAGGCCCCCAGAGGCTCTCCAAGGAGGAGCCTCCGCAAAAAGAGCTGAGGAGGATGAGGAGAATGCCCAGGGTATGGCGAGAATGAGAAACAGCAAGCATGGAGGAAGGATAACGAACAATATTCTTAGAATGGCGATGCCAGAAAAAGGCAGCAAGGAGTTATCGCTAAATTGTCCGCTTGACCTTCCTGCCATTTCCGCCTGCATACCAATCTTCAAGGACCAAGGTGATTGGCGCGAAGCGCCACTGCAGTCTTGTATATATATATATATATATATATAGATGTGTCTGTGTGTGTCTGTGTGTGCGTCTGTGTGTGTCGTTCTGTGTTGTGTGTGGTGTGTGTTGTGCGTTGTGTGTTGTGTGTTGTGTGTGCGTGCGTGCGTGCGTGAGTGTGTGTGTGTGTGTCTGTGCCTGTGCGCGTGCTGTGTGTTGTGTGTCTGTGTGTGTTGTGCGTTGTGGCCTGGCCCCCGCCATGAGATTCACTCCTCTAGCCCCCCCCCCCCTTTTCGGCCGCCCCCAGATGAGCGCGGCGGCGGGCGGCCCCACCCTTCCAGGCGCACGCCGACAGGGATTACGAATCAACGCAGGCGGCAGATCCGCGGATCGCGGAGGGCACCCCCGAAAGCATGGGGCCGCTGCCGCCTGATTTGGCGACGGATCGAGCCGATTTCTGTCCGGAGACGAGACCCGTCACTGATCCACGCGCCTTGTATATATATATATATACATATATGTATATAGATGTATGTAGATATACATACACATAGATACGCACATCAATTCATATAACTATATATATACATATGGGCAGATGTATGTGTGTATATACACACATATATATATATATATATATTATCATGCGCACCTCTCCGAGGGAGTAGAGCTCAGAGGCGATTGATGCGTACGCGCCGCGTTCGCGATGTTTCTGGCCGTTTCGCTAAGGACATCCTCGAAATTCTGAAAATCGGTGGCACCCCTTACACAGATCGTGATGTCAGGGTCCAAAAACACATAGGAATTTCAACATTCTAACATAAAACCTTCAAAAACACATTGTAATGTCAATGATTGTGACCCCGATTCTCAGAGAATGGCGGTTTCGCCTGAGACATCCTCCCAAAATCGAGCCCCGACGTACCTTCTGGTACCCCAGACCCCGCCTCGGAGCCTCCTGGGGGCCTCCTGGAACCTCCAGGGGCCTCCTGGGGCTTTCTGTACCTTCTGGTACCCCAGACCCCGCCTCGGAGCCTCCTGGGGGTCTCCTGGAACCTCCTGGGACCTTCTGGGGCCTCGTGCGGCCTCCTGGAGCCTCTTGGGGCCTCCTGGAGCCTCCTGGGGTCTCCTGGGGCCTCCTGAGGCCGCCTGGGGCCTCCTGGGGCCTCCTGGGGCCTCAGAACTACATGCACACACAGAGACACAAAATCACACCCAACGCATCACACGCTAGACAAACATAAAACACACACACACACACACACACAACACACACCTACAACGCACAGAAAACACGCACAACACAGAGAAGGAAAATAAGAAAAACAAATAAAGAAAAAAACCGAAAAAAAAAAGAACAAAACCATAAAACATAAAACAAAAAAAAAACAAAAAAAAAAAAAAAAAAAAGAAAAAAAAAAATAAAGAAGAAGTAAAAAACAAAAGTAAAAAAAAAAAGAAAAAAAAAAAAAAAATAAAATAAAAAAAAAAAGAAAAAAACAAAACAAACCAGAACACAGAGCACACATCTCATACACCCACACAACACTCACAATCCTGGGGCCTCCTGGCGCCCCTTCCGGTATCTAAGTCGGGCCTCCTGAGGCGTCCTGGGGGGCCCTGGTACACACATCGCAAGGTGTGGCAACCCCACTTGCGCTCGAGTGCGACCTCGCTATTGCTGTCATGGTGTCTTCCTGCCTCAAACGCCCTTTGAGTTTGTTGTATGAGCCTGGGCACACACGTACCACTTATACCTATATATATATATATATATATATACATACATACATATATATAAAGATATGTATACATATATATATATATAAGCATATATATGTGTGTGTGGAAGTATATATATATATATATATATATTACGTTTCCTCGATCCTTGGCCCCCAGGGGTCCATGCCACCCTCTTCTGCCCCGCATCTTCCAGCCAGCTCCTGCGCGCTCGTTCTCCTCATCCTGGTCAGCAAACCTTCTGAAGAGGTATCCGCAGCCTCCCAAAGGCTTAGAAAGGCCGAACAATCGTTAAACCGTCGATCTTCGATACCCATCGCAATGCCATCCTCATCATCATCATCATCATCATCATCATCATCATCATCATCATCATCATCAGCAGCATCAGCATCAGCATCAGCATCATCATCATCAGCATCATCATCAGCAGCATCATCATCATCCTCATCCCATCAACTCATCAAGCTCTGCCTGCCACGAGGAAGCCATGGGTCGAACTGAGGGTCAAGCAGAGAGAGAAAGCCCAGACACGGGTGTATGACCTCTTCATCCTCCTCCCTCCCTCCTTGAGCCAAACTGGCTTGAGACAAAATTGCTTGATCCTCATCTTCCATCATCATCATCATCATCATCATCATCATCATCATCAGCAGCATCAGCATCATCAGCATCATCATCATCAGCAGCAGCATCATCATCAGCAGCTTCATCTTCATCGTCGTCGTCATCGTCATCATCATCAGTATCCTCATCATCATCATCATCATCATCATCATCATCATCATCATCATCCTCATCATCATCATAATCATCATCAGCATCATCAACATCATCATAGTCATCACCATCGCCATCATCATCATCATCAGCAGCATCATCATCGACATCAGCATCATCATCCTCATCATCATGCTCATCATCATTAATATCATCATCCTCGTCATCATCATCATCATCATCATCATCATCAGCAGCAGCAGCATCATCATCATCATCGTCATCACCATCATCATCATCCGCTTCAGCAGCATCATCATCATAAGCATCATCATCAACATCAGCATCAGCATCAGCATCAGCATCAGCATCAGCATCAGCATCAGCATCGCCCTGACCCGCCCCCTCGGTCGCAGGCGCTCGAGGGCCCCAGGAAAAGGATGACCAGAAGCAGCAGGAGCAAGAGGACAAAGAGGATCCAGACGAGGAGGAACAATCCCGATACCGATACACCCCGTCAAATTTGGCGGCTCGAAACAAAAAACGAGATGGCCGGTTTGCTGCTGTCTTGGACCGCTGGAGGCCGTTTTCGGGCCCTGGCGCCGTTCAAAAACTACATACTCTGTATGGAAAGACGGCCATGGCGAAGGGGACGACAGGTCCAGGAGGCCATATCTCGAAACAGGGCGCCGCCAGATCTCTGGGACTTCTTCAAAAAACAGGGGGGTGGAAGGGAGGAAGGATGAGCAGGAGCAGGAGGAGGAGGAAGGGGGGAAGGGCTAGACCTGGAGCTGGAGCTGGAGCTGGAGCTGCTAGGTCGGCTGGGCGGCCGGTGCAGCGTGGCCCGCTGCACCGGCCGCCCAGCCGACATACCGATACGGTGAGGGCATTGGATAAAGAATCGTTGGATAAGGAAGCCAGGGACTGGAAGCTAGCGGAATTCCAACCGTGAACTGGCCATGGATATCACCGCCGCCCTCATCAGGGAAGGAACCCTCCAGGGTCTGAAGCCGCCTGGGCACGTTGCTTGACGAACGCCCCCACCGTCTATGCCGGAGAAGGCCGACCAGACACAACTGGGGTAGCTATGTTCCTGACCCCCTGGGAGCCCGTCGTATCGACGATCTCTCGAGGTGTGTCGAAGCCCTTGAGGACCGCAGCTCCCCAAGCTGTGGCTGGCCTGCGAGGGGCACTCGTAGGCCTGAGGGCCCAGTGGGGGCCCTGGCATGAAAGAGGAGGGTGCTGAGGGACCTCAGGGCTCCCCCAGGGAAAGCTGGGTATCCAGAGTCGTTCTTGCACGGCCCCGAGGCCTGGGAAACGAGCCCAGAGGAGGAAGACTAAACAGGACCCTCCTCCCTCAGGCCACCTTCTCTTCATGGAGGCCTGGCAGCATGTCATCGAAGGGAGCTCCCCAGAAGCGCCCCCCGAAGCCGATCCTGGCCGGTGTTTCGAGCCGCGTCTAGGCAGGGCGACGGAAAAGCTGCGAGGCGAGGGCGTCTGCGTCGCCGACGTCGCCCGTCCTTGGCGCCAAGGCACGCCTGCCGGACGTCCTCGAACCGCAGCCCGTGGCCAGGGCCCTTGCCGCGCAGTGCGGCGCGGACTACCGCCTGGCGGACGGGGCTCAAAGGGAAGCCAACCTTCCTTGCCAGGACTGCGATGGGGCGCACAGGGACGGACTAGCCATGCTGTACCACGCACCCTCCTCGGGGGCGCACGCCCGACCCCGGCATGAAGTCGAACCATCGTGTAGCACAACGCTTCCCGGACGGCATGCCCGGAAAGCGCCCGCCCCGGAGCCGATACTAGAAGATTCTTCGGCGTGCGCGTCGCGCCGGGGAAGGGGGGGGGGGGCGACGCACACACACACACACACACACAGTGCGGGCGCGGCCACAGGAAACCCTCGCAAGAAATCCAACCCTGAGAACCCGTGGGCGAGGTGCACCCGAGGAGAAACCCGGAGCGCCCTGAACGTAGCAGCTCCTTCTCAACGGCTGCGGGAAGTCACCGCGCAGCGCGAGGAGCGAAGAAACTCAGGATACCCTGACGAAAAGAAGATGGTTTCTTGATGCGGGCCCCCACTGTAGTATTAGTATATGTGGGGTGGCGCCGCCAGCTAGCGTGGGGGAAGCGGGCCCTGAGGGAAGCAGGTCCTGGACCGCCGGGGCCCTGCCCCAGGACGAGACCGCCAGCCTGAGCCGTCTCCTGACAGCCCCCGGGACCCGTGGAGGGCCCCGAGAGCCCGAAGACGGCGACAAACCTCTCCAGAAGACCAAGCAAACAACAACGCCATAAACATACACTTTTGGCACTCAGCGCGGAGCGCCACAAGTTTGTGTGCATGGCGTTGTCTCTTCTCCGACCGAATGCTCGAGGACGGCGAGGAACCTCTCAGGACCCGATGCCTTAGGTCGGGCATGTCCTCCTACAGGCCGATTCTGGGCGAAAAATAAAAAATAGTCCAAAAGACCAAAAATGCGATAAAACAACAACAACAACAACAACAACAACAACAACAACAACAACAACAACAACAACAACAACAACAACAACAACAACAACAACAACAACAACAACAAAAACAAAACGTCCCAAGACTATGCTTGGACTAGTTCTGAATACGTATTCCTCCTGTAGAGGGACAGGCCCGACTTAACCGATGCCCCAGGACCCGCACCCCCCACGGCGAGCCGCGGGGGGCACCTCTCCACACCCGCAGCTGCCCGAAGGAAAGCCGCCCCGGACCCCCGGAAGAGAGCGGTGGGTGCGGGCACGTCCCCCGTCCTCCTCCGTCCTCCTCCGTCCTCAGTCCTCATCCGTTATCCTCCTCCTCCACCTCCTCCTCCTCCTCCGCCTCCGCCTCCTCCTCCTCCTCTTCCTCCTCCTCCTCCTCCTCCAACTCCCCCGTCCTCGTCCCTCCTCCTCTGCCCTTTTCCTCCTCCTCCTCCTCCTCCTCCTCCTCCTCCTCCTCCTCCTCCTCCTCCTCATCTCCTCCTCCTCCTCCTCCCTCCTACTCCTCCTCCTCCTCCTCCTCCTCCTCCTCCTCCTCCTCCTCCTCCCTCTCCTCCTCCTCCTCCTCCTCCTCCTCCTCCTCCTCCTCCTCCTCCTCCTCCTCCTCCTCCTCCTCCCTCTCCTCCTCCTCCTCCTCCTCCTCCTCCTCCTCCTCCTCCTCCCTCCTCCGTCCGACGTCCTCCCTCCTCCGTCCTCCTCCGTCCTCCTCCTCCGCCTCCTCCTCCTCCTCCTCCCTCCTCCTCCTCCTCCTCCTCCTCCTCTCCTCCTCTCCTCCTCCTCTCCTCCTCCTCCTCCTCCTCCCCTCCTCCTCCTCCTCCTCCTCCTCCTCCTCCTCCCTCCTCCTCCCCTCCCACCCCCCTCCCCTCCTCCTCCTCCTCCTCCTCCTCCTCCTCCTCTCCTCCTCCTCCGCCTCCTCCTCCTCCTCCTCCTCCTCCTCCTCCTCCTCCCCCTCCTCCTCCTCCTCCTCCTCCTCCTCTCGTGGGGCGGGCGGGCACACCCCAGCCTGCCGCTCCTCGGTGGGTGTTCGGGGCAGGACGTCAAGGCGGTGGGTGTGGACACTCGGCGGCGAGCGAGGGTTGGAGGTGAGATCGGATGAGGCCTCCTCAGAGGGCGGCGGGGGCTTCTCAGAGGCCCTCGCGCCTCCTGAGAAGTGCTCTGCGTCTCCGCGGGGAAGCTCGGGAAGCTTCTCTGAAGGACCCAAGACGGGGGACTTCCGAGCCTTCCGAGAAGGCCCGCCCACTCGCACTTCCCCCCGGGGCTCGCCGCCGGTCAGAGGCGGCGGATGTGGGCATGCTCTGGCGCAGCGGGCTGCAAGGGTGAAGGCGGCTGTCGTCATCGCCGCCCTCGATCCAGGATCAAGGTTGTTCGGATGTGTGCGGCCGCTCTGGTGGGCCCCGGGGGGCTCTGGTGGGCAAGGGGAAGTTGCATTACTTCTGCGGGCGGGGTACGGTCAGGAGGAAGTCTGCCTGGCGCTCTGGCAACGCTCTGGCAAAGCCTTCGGGCCAACGTTCTGGTCAACATTCTGGCAAGAGCATCTAGGCCAGCGTTCTGGCAAAGCCTTGCATGAATGATTGGTCGGCCTCGCGCTCACAGACCAGGGCACTCCAAGGGGGCTGCGAGATCGGACAACATTCCTCGAAGCTACTGGAGAAACGATAAACCAAAACGACGATGAAAGGAAAGGCACATTGCGTGCACCTGCCGGCTGGACCCCATGGGCCGGGGGCATAGTATGAGCTACCCGTGCAGATCGAACTCCTCACATTGCCTCAGGATCCATCAACATCGAGCCGGGGCACCGTCAGATCGGGCTGCATCGGCACGGAGTCGAAACCGAACCGGACTTGACTGGCTGCACCGGGATGCACGACCAGATCGAGCCAGCCGCAACCGAAATCGGATCGGACAGATCGGATCGAAATGGACCCTGAAGGGCGCCCGGTGGCCTTCGGGACATAACTCGGGCCTCTAGCGGCCAATCGGGATGATCCGAGCACCCCCGAAACGCCCCCCTCCTCCTTCTCCTCCTCCTCCCCCTCCTCCTCCTCCTCCTCCTCCTCCTCCTCCTCCTCCTCCTCCTGGCCTGGCGAGGCGCACCTGCTGTAAAGCATCCAGAGGCTGGAGAAATGCTGGGGACCGACGAGAGCGCCCGAAGACCTCGAGCCTCGAACCTCGAGCATTTGCCCTGCTGCCTGGAGGATCAGCACCTGAGGGGCAACGATAGGGGGGGACTGGCATAGGGGGCAGTGCGTCGACCTGGAATCGGAGGTACATCGCCGATAGATCGGCGATGGGCCTCCGACAGTGAATCCGCACCTTCCTGAGCAGGTTGGGGCTATAGGGCCCCTACTGGCGATCAATGGGCGATTGGAGGTCGATGCATCCCCCCCTATGCCTATCCCCTGCTGTAAAGCGTCGCGAGGCTGGAGAAACGCTGGGGACAGACAAGAGCGCCCGAAGGCCTCGAGCCTCGAACCTCGAGCCTTTGGCCAGGAGGAGGAAGAGGAGGAGGAGGAGGAGGAGGAGGAGGAGGAGGAGGAGGAGGAGAGGAGGAGGGAGGAGGAGGAGGAGGAGGAGGAGGAGGAGGAGGAGGAAAGGAGGAGAGGAGGAGGAGGAGGAGGAGGAGGAGGAGGAGGGAGACGAGAGGGGGAGGAGGGGAGGAGAGGGGGAGGAGGAGGAGGAGGAGGAGGAGAGAGGAGGAGGAGGAGGAGGAGAGGAGGAGGGAGGAGAGGAGGAAGAGCAGGAGAAGAGGAGGAGGAGGAGGAGAGGAGGAGGAGAAGAAGAAGGAGAGAGGAGGATGAGGAGGAGAGAGGAGGAGGAGGTGCCTGGAGGATCAGCACCGTGGAGGCGTTCAGCACCTCCATCGCCTCCGGCGAGCGGCCCTGCACCGCGGGGTGCACCCGCATCAGGCGCGCGAGGCCTGCCGTGGGCAGCCGCAGCGCCCTCACCTTTTGCGCGAGGAGGAGGAGGAGGAGGAGGAGGAGGAGGAGGAGGAGGAGGAGGGAGGAGGAGAGGAGAAGGAGGAGGAGGAGGAGGAGAAGAGAAGGAGGAGGAGGAGGGGGGAAGGAGGAGGAGGAGGAGGAGAGGAGGAGGAGGGAAGAAGGGAGGAGGAGGTAGGAGGAGGAGGAGGGAGGAGGAGGAGGAGGAGAGGAGGAGGAGGAGAGGAGGAGGAGGAGGAGGAGGGAAGAGGAGGAGGAGAGGAGGAGGAGGAGGAGGAGGAGGGAGAGGAGGAGGAGGAGGAGAAGGAGGAAGGGGAGAGGAGAAGAAGAAGGAGGAGGAGGAGGAGGAGGAGGAGGGGAGAGGAGGAGGAGGAGGAGGGAGGAGGAGGAGGAGGAAGGAGGAGGAGGAGGAGGAGGAGGAGGAGGAGGAGGAGGAGGAGGAGGGGGGGGGGCAGAGTCCGCCGCCCCTGGGCATCGGGCCCCAGCACGTGAGGAGGCAACTCCTGGGGAGGTCCTCGTAAGAGCAGTCGGTCGGTCATGCCATATACGCCAGCGCGCGTGGGCAAAGGAGGATGCTGGCCGCCTGGTCTCTCCGCCTTGCGGGAGCGGCGGCACTTTGGCGGTCCCTCAATTTACATCGTGCTCGGCTAGGGCGGAAGGAGGAGGAGAAGGAGGAGATGGGCAAGGAAGGGAATACACAACATGGACTACGACTTTGCGCCAAGCAACTGGATCACGAGCGCAAGGCATCATGTACTCCTGCGTATCAAGCTGCTGCCTAGTACAATCGAAAAGACTGTTGGCCCAGTCTTCGGCCTCCCTACTGCGCGGGCACACGCACCTGCAGCTGGCCTCGGGCTGCCCGACTAAAACATTGGGCGGCGGGTTGGGTCGGAAGCTGCAGCCCTGCCGACTTAACCGATTAAGGTAAGACGAAGCCCGATTATAAGGATAAGACGAAGCCAGGACGAGCATTCAGTCCGAAGAAGATAAATCGAGAATCTCTGAGATCTGGCGGCTCTGAAGGATGTCTCGGGTGCCGCGGCCTTCTCAACGCGCCCTGGAACGCTCTGAGAGCGCTCCAAAACGCTCTGGAACGGATTGATCCTCGTCCTAGCCCCGTCCGACAAGGGGCCGCTGAGCCGGATGAGCCCAGAGTGAGCCCAGCATCAGGCCCGACTGAGGCAGACTAGGCGGTACTGAGCGGGACCACGCGGGATTAGGAGGGGCCTGAGACCACCGCACCTGCGCATCGGGTGTTACGCACGGTGAGGGCATTGGATTTAGGTCGGGCGTGTCCTCCTTCAGGTGGACATTGGACGAAAATAAAATGTTAACTAATCCAGAAATCATCCCCACACTATCTATGTTTGAATTTCCTGTAGAGGGACACGCCCGCCTTAAGATTGGATAAGGAACCAGTCAAGCCTCTAGGGCAGCTAGGTGCGATCGCGCCACCTCTGGCATCCTGGCGCTAGCCAGGGCCTGCCGCCCCTGAGAGCCCAGCCCCTGCCGACAGTGCAGGACACTCCGTCAGAACAAAAAAAAAAACGAATTAGGAATCCAGGGTCAGGAAGCCGGTGGACCACCATGTGAGGCTTGGCCATGGATATCACCGCCGCCCTCATCAGATAAGGAACCCTCCTGGGTCTGAAGCCTCCTGCCGGGGGGAGGAGGGCAGAAACCACCACGCCTGCACCTCGGATGTTACGGTCGGGAACTTTTGCTTACCGTGTCGCGGCGGTGGCCCTGGCGACACGCTATGCCCTGCAAGCGGATAGCGTGTTGCCCCGCTAACGTTGATGCGTGGGCACCGGGAAGCGGTCAGCGTGTCGCGCCGACACGTGGTGGGCCAGAACCGGCGGAGCGACACGCCAACCAAAAGCTCCTGACCGTAGCCCTTGTTTGTCGACGGTCTTCGGCGGCCATCTGACGGTCTGCAGCGGTCCTCGGTGACCTTCGGCACTTTCTGGCGGTCTCCCGACGATGTTCGGCGGTCTTCGTTGGCATTTGGCTGTTTCCAATGGTCTCCTGACTGTGCTCTCAGCGGTCTCATGTGGTCCTCGGCGGTTTCCGGCGGTCTTCGGCAGTTTCCGGCGGTCTTCGGCGGGAAAGCTGGAGGGCTGCGTTCACGAAGGAGGTCCAGGACCGAACACCGAACGGAGAGAAAGCATCCCCGAAGGATGCTGTCTTGCCCGTGCGCACGGGGCACGACGGAGCCCGTATGCCCCCCCCCCCACGACATGACTTGCTCAGTCCAGGCGGAGTCTCCTCGATCTCGGCCTCCGGGGGCCGCTTTCGGGCCCCAGGGCCGTCAGAGGAAGCCCACCCCAAGGGAAGCGGTCGGGACCCCTTAGGTCGGGCGTACGTCGGGGCCCCTTGGGTCGGTCGGGCGCTTAGCACCGAGGCCACATCCCATCATAGCAGAGTGGTGGGCCGCGCATAACAGCAAAAATCGTCCACGTCTTGAGTCAGTTACTGCACCTCATTCCTTGTTCCACCCCAAGGGAAGCGGTCGGGACCCCTCAGGTCGGGGGTATGATAAGCAAAAGATGTTGAACAATAGTCGGGAAAATCGTCCCCAGAGGATTTGGGGACTATTTTTCAATATATCCGATGTAGAAGGACATGCCCGACTGAACCCTGGGGCTACGGACTGAAAAAATCAAGTCGGCGGATGTTAAGGTTAGGTCGGGCGTGTCCCCCCACAGGCCGATTTTGGAAGAAAAAATTAAAAATAGTCCAAACATGCGATTAAGAAGATCAGAAAAATGTCCAAATTCGTCCCCATATTATTGTTTGACTATTCTTGGATATTCCTCCTGTGGAAGAGGGACACGCCCGACTTCATGATAAGGGGGCGCACGTGGCACGACAGGACGGTCCCCTCGAGGGGGAGGGAGATCGTTTCCCGCTGCAAAAACGAAGCACTCCTCGTGACCATGCTTGGTTCATGAAATCCTCTGGTGTACTGTGGTCTGACGTGCCCATCCTGCACGCTGTGACGGCACTGGAACCGTCCCTTGGGACGACCCTACAACGCCGAGGGCGGGGGGGGGGGAGTGGAGACTTCCACACGGTTGCCTACACGTCGGTCGGAAGAAGTAGGTGAAAACATGAAGTGGGAAGGCGTTGGAAGTAGAATGGGCTTCCGCCCGCCTGCCTGGAGATGAGGGAAAAGAGAACACTTCCAGACTCTTGCAGTAGGAAGGCGGTCGAAGCAGATTTGCGATATGAGCGCCGGCGTGCACGAGGAGGGCCAGAGGATCAACGAAAAAGAAGAGCCTGAGGAAAATCGAGCCCCTTTCGTGCCTACAATGAAAAACCATTATAAGAAACACCCTACTTGCCTCCAGGGTGCCCTGGGCTTCTTGGGTTTCAATGGTTTTGCTATAGAAAGCGTGACGCTCCCACGCCCAAAGATCAACGGACGCCCTGGGGTCTCAGGGTTGGATTTCTTGGGCAAGGTTTCTTGTGGTCGAGTTCCTACTGGTAAACTGTTCTTTGCTTCACCGTTTTGACTGTATCCCTCTCTCCTCCCCGCCCTCCTCCTCCTCTCCTCCCTTCTCGGCCTGCAGGAGGCCTCCTGTCGCCGCGGCTGGGTTCGCCTCGAAAGAGACTGCCAGACCGCACCCCGGGACAAGTCATGGCTTCGACCTCCTGCGGAGACCTGCAGGGAGAAGGCAGGGGAGGAGGAGGAGGAGGAGGAGGAGGAGGAGGAGGAGGAGGAGCAGGAGGGGGAGGAAGAGGAGGAGGAGGAGGAGGAGGAGGAGGAGGAGGAGGAGGAGCAGGAGGGGGAGGAAGAGGAGGAGAAGGAGGAGGAGGAGGGGGAGGAAGAGGAGGAGGAGGAGCAGGAGGAGGGAGAGGATAGCGTCGGCTCGCGCAACCTGAAGAGTAGCTGGTTCCTGTATGCAGGAGGGGCCTGTGGCGCGCACGTCCTGCCACATGCGCCTCCTACCGCTGTCTCCCATCGTAGCAGTACCCGCAGCAAAACAGCATCCGCCTTAGCATCGGTACGACTGCGAGTCCCACTGTTGTCATCCGAGTATGTGAGAGCTCGCCTTCGGCTTGGCCGTAGTAATGGTATGAGTGTCCACATTCGCGGTCGAACTCGTATTATCACGAATGAGAGTATCCATGCTCGTGCAAGTACGAGTATCACTAGCAACATCAACGTACGCTTTTGATTAGCACCCGTACCAATACGAATAGCAGTAGCAAAAAAATGATAATGTGAGTACCGGCCGCAATGCCAATACCAATACCAGCATCACGACCGCTATGTGTTTTAGTGTTACGGTCTGTGTTAGGCTTGCGATAGATAGCACTATTGATACCCGTGATACCCGTGACAATATCAGTATCAGTATTAATCGCACGATGAGTTAGTCGAGTTAATGGTAGCATTCACGTTCTTATCAACACCAGTAATAGTGATAGTGGTAGTCGGAGCTGCAGCATTAGCAGTAGCACTGGCATCATAATTAACATTGCAAATGCGATTGATCTTGTTAGAACTCGCAGTGTTTCTTTGACCAGCTTGACTGCAGGTAGGCGCTGTAGTTGTTTCAAACATACACTATGAGGTGCATTGCCAGATCCGGAATCGGTCGGGCGACGATGCCCCCCGTTGCCTCTCTTTCCTTCAATTGCCTCCCGTGGCCCCCAATTGCAGTCCCTGTCCTTATCCCCTACCCCCCTGTCGCAGCTCCTTGTAAATAGAAGTCCCCTTCCCTACCCGACTGTAGGCCAACCCGAAACATGCCAACCACCCCCACCATCCCTATCAACAAAAAATGCAGAATGCAATGTGCCTCCACATCTGGAGCATGCGCGGGCGCCCCGCGGGACATTTACATTGCTTCTTGACAGGGGCGGCGGGGGTGCCGTCATATTGCTCGCTGCGCCAGGCCAACCATCCCCTTTAAACGAACATACAACATGCACTTTGCCTCTACATCTGGAGCATGCGCGGACGCCCCGCGACCACTTTACAGTGGTTGTGGCAGGGACAGCGGGGGTGCCGTCATATTGCTCGCTGCGCGGAAGCCAACCATCCCTAGTAAACAAACATACAACATGAAGTTTGCCTCCACATCTGGAGCGTGCGCGGGCGCCCCGCGACCACTTTGCACTGGTTGTTGAGAAGGACGGTGGGGGTGCAGGCGGATTGCTTAAAAATGAGCACGCACCGCCTGGCGCACCTGGATCGCGCGTGCCTCCATGGTGCCTGGTGCACCTGGAACCCGTGGCGCGCATAGAACTGCATAGAATGCGTGGCGCTCCTAAGCAATATGCTGAGACTCCCTCGGGCGTTACTTCTCAAGTTTTGTCTCACGTTTGAAACCTGAAATGCCACGTCATGGGGGGTCGCGCAAGGAGTGGTTCCTCGGGGCCCAGGCCCACGCTGTGACCATTCAGGAATATCGCCTGGCTAGTGTTACGTCATGTAATGAAGCGTCGGCCTGGTGCCTACGCAACGGACGGAAAGAAATATTCACGCCAGCTGCTCCAGGCTCTGGCGAAGGCAGCTCATGTGGAGTGGCTATTGTCGCTCGTTTTTTCCTAGGTCTGCACCCCCTGCCCGACGGCAACTTCGAGCTCACTCCCACGAGGTTCATCGCTGGTGTGGTTCATCTTCCTGGGAACCATGATCTCCAGGTGGTTTTGGTTTCAGGTTACCTGCATTGCTCAGAAAGGCTGTCTGACAGGAACGTGGACACCGTTCAAGATATCCATACTTCGGAGATACTAGCGGCAGGAGTTTTCAACATGAGCCCCGACGAGAGGAGTTTTCAACAGGAGTTTTCAACAGGAGATGCTTTCGGCAGGAGTTTTGAACAGCGGCTTCCCTGAGCGCACGTCAGGGCAGGTCGTCGGGCCGCAGTGCGACGGGATTTGTGCCTCCACCGCCGGGATGAAGATGTTAGATTGCCCGTGGCTTCCAAGGGCCTGTTCAAGGCCATCAAGGACGTCCCGGTGTTTCGGTCGTTCAACATCTCCCCGCACATGCCCGATAGTCTCGAGCAGCGCGAGAGAGCGGCCGCGCTTCAGGCGCTGGTGTTTAACATGCCCCCGCCCATCCCGTCGGAGAGGCCCATCGGGCCCTCGAGAGCCCCCCCTCCCTGGAAACGCGCGCCCGAGTTTGGAAGAGCTATCCTTGAGAAGTTGGTCCCTGGGTCGGTTGCTTCGGAGTCTCAGGAGGACCTCTCGAGGCTTTACCAGGTGTGGGAAAAGCTCGCTGAGTATGAAGTGGCTGAAGTTGCGCGCACCAAGCTTCCTAGGCACGGCACCAGGGGCCGCCCTGCTAAGCTGAAATGGATTTCCCCCATAATCCTGAGCACCCGCGCCTGTTCGGGATTCAATTACATCTGAGAAAACCCAATCAGTGGATGATTTGAAAATTAATACGATGGATCTTGAGATCGATTGTGAGATCGATAATGAGATCGATAGTGTAATCGATAGTGAGGACGATTGTAAGGTCGATCGTGAGACCGAGAGTGAAATCGATTCAATGAGATCGATAGTGAAATCGATCGCGAGATCGCTCATGCGGTCTCTAGTGAGATCGCATGTAAGATCGACATTGAGATCGATTGTGAGATCGATGGTGAGATCGATAGGGAAGTGGGTAGTGAGATCGATGGTGAGACCGATCGATAAGAAGATCGACCAAGAACCCGGGAACCCGGGAACCTCGCCGCCCTCCGAAATCGGCCCGGAAACCGGAACCGGGAACCCGGGAACCCAGAACCGGGAACCCGGGAACCCAGCGTGCGACCAACATCGGCGGGACACGTTCGCCAAATCCTTGAACTCCCGCGAGGACCTATTCAGAGCAAGCACCGACTGGGGAATGGCCGGTCTGTGCGTGTAGGCCATGGAGGCATGCCAAGATAGGTTCACCCGAGGCCCAGCAGTGTGCCAGGTTGAGCGGAGGCCCTCCGGGAGATCTCCAGCAGTCTGCGGGCCCTCGCGCGGCGCTGCGCGAGCAGTGCCAAAGCCGGGCGGACCTCCCTCGCAGCCATGCTGCGCCCAACTTACCAGCCTGGAACATATCCCTATCCCTAAGCTGGGCATCGCCGCGTCACAGTGCCAATCGTAGAGATTCCCTTAGTCTTTCAGGGCGCGTCCCTAAGATTGTCATCGCCTTTTGGCGTGTCAATCGTAGGGATAGGGATAAGTTCGAGGCTGGTTACTAACCAGGCTTCGAAAAACTTTGATGGGAATGTTTTTCTTCGAGGGCGGCAGGCGCGGGCGATGGTCTGCCAGCCGACGCCTGCGCCGACCCGCGCAGGCACGATTGCACTGCCGAGGAGGAGGATCCCGACGGGGCCTTCCTCGCAGCCCTGGACCAGGCGCTGGTCCAGGAGCAGGCCCACGCCAGGAACCAGGCGAGTAAAGAGTGGAAAGAGCGGTTGTTGAAAAAATATTGAAAGAGCGGGGGGGGGGGAACGCTCGCGTCGCCCAAAGAGCCCGTGGCGTGCTGGAAGGCGTCCCCGACCCTGTCCTCGGCTGCTTCGGTGATTTCGGACCCCTTGGCCCTGCTCAAAAATCAGGCGGCTCAGCTCTCCAAGACTTGGGGGGCAGAGGCCGGGCAGCGCGACCGGACCGGGGCCCCTGTCATTTCGCCCCCCCCCCCCCGTAGATGCCAGTGTCCAGAGAGTGGTCTCATGGAAGTACTCTACGCGATAGGCCTGCGCCGTCCGTGGGCGGATTCCATCTGCGACGCCACTCGTGGATGACGGATGAATGTTTCCAGGCGGTCTCGGTCATGATCAGCATTCTGGAACTCATCTCTCGACTCCCCCAGCAGCTGCAGCTAGTGCAGGTCACTCCACTGATGAAGCCGAACGGTGGCTGGAGGCCCATCGGTCTGTTCTGCTCGCCTTACCGCTCGCGGAGCCGCTGCCGCAGGATTTGCGCTCAGCAGTGGGAGGTTCGCTTCGCCAGTCCGCACTTCGCAGGCCAGTCTTTCGCTTCGGCCACCGACATGGCGCGGCGACAGATGCTGAGATCCGAAGCCGCCAACTCCAGGAGACAATGTTCAGGGACTACCCTTTGGGACGTGGCGAACTTCTATGAAGGTAGTTCGCTCGAGCGCCTCGAGATCCACTGCCTGCGATACCGATTCCCGCCCGTGCTTTTCAAGCTGGCCCTGTCTGCCTACCGCTGCGCCCGTTTCATGAGCATGGGCAACTTGACGGCAGGGCCTTTCCACTCGCACATAGGGGGTCATCGATGGATGCAGTGTTGTCGCGTCGTTCGTGAAGGTCTACTGCATCGAATATTTCGACAAGATTGTGTTTCCCCACACACACACACACTCAACTTGATCAGTCCATGGACGACAGTGATATCTCGCGCACTGGATCGGCCGCTCAAGTCGCTTCTTGTTCGAAGGAGTCCTCGGCCAGCCTGCACCATGCCATCGTTGCTGAGATGGACTGCGAGATCTCGTGCGGCAAGGCTGCCTTTGTCAGTCTAGCAACGATGTGAAGAAGCAGCGCATCCCCTTTTCAGGACCCCTGGCAGGAGAGCCTACTGACAGCGCAGCCAACCTAGGCGTCGACGATACTGCGGGCAGGCCTAGGAGGGTGGCTAAAAAGAGCAAGAAGCTCAAAATTCGGATTATTCTACTCAAGGCCACCACCGGGAAAATGGGCAGGCTATCCTCCAATCTCGGCAAGTTTGTCAAGCGCATTTGGGCCTCTGGGGCCTCAGCTGGCGTCCTGTATTGGGCCGAAGTTCACGGAATTTCGGATCACGAGCTGGGGGGGATCCGTGGGGAGGCGGGGAAAGTCTTAAGACCCAGGGCTCCAGGGCGCTCCCTGACCTCCACCCTCCTCCTCAACGATGATCCCACGTGGGCGGGGGCTGTGGCCCGCATCGTCAGGTACAGTGAAGAGGCGTGGGCTGCCCAGGCCCACTCCTACCCTTTACTCCCTCTCCCCCCCTTCCCTCTGACAAGCTTGGGAGTCGGTGTTTCAGAGGCCCGTCCCTTCGCGGCGGCAGGTTGGAAGACCACTGTCTGCGATGAGGCTCTCTCTCGTCAAGGTCGGCTGGAAGATGCCGAGCTTTGCCGCGCTTCGGAACGATTTCGATGACGAAATCCAGCTCACGACGGTCCCTTCCGCTCTGCTCAAGACCTCTTTAGGGCGGTCGCCCTTCGCCAGCTACAACGGGAATCGCGCGCTAAGTTAGAGCTGCCTCGTGATCGATTGCGTTACGATATCGCTCGGAACCAGGTCTGATCGCAGAAGTGGTCGGGGTGAACCACAGGCACGATCCGAAGCATCACTTGCGACGCTCTCTGGACACACAGCAGGGCGATCAAGGCCGGAGATCAAGGCCGGACACCAGGGGATCGAAGGATCGGTGCGCGGTGTGTGCGGGCCGTGCGGTGGCACCCCTTTCCACAGGCTCCGGGCGTGCCCGAAGTTTGCGGCCTCGAGGGCCGAGCTGGTCGACCAGGATGTCTTGGAAGCGGCTGCCGCCGCGGACCCGACCGACCCCCTCGCCAGCTCGTCGTCTTGTCGCGGACTGCTTCCGCATCCCGGGGGGCGTGCTGCCTCGCCCCGTGGCCGTGGCACCCCGACGTGCAGGCTGCCGAGGTCTGGCGCGGAGCGCCGCGCCGGCGATGGCGACTTCAGCGGGTCCGTATTCACTGACGGGTGCCGTTTCGTGCACCGAGCTGCCGAGCTCTCTGGGGCTGGATGCGGGCTCTGCCTGATGGGCGACTGCGGACAGGAAAGAGGCACGAGTTACACACTGCAGTGCTCGCTCCTTCCCAGCAGATCCCGCAACGTGGTGCATTTGCCGCTCTTGCGAGGGCTGGCATGGAGGTGACGAGCTGTTCTTCGGTCTTCAGTGACTGTAAGAACGTAGTCGATCTAGCCCTGGCCCCTACAGAGCTAAAGTTTTCCCACAAGGCACCGTACGCGGGCCTCATGGTTATGTTCAATCTAGGAGCCCCTCTCATTTCGGAGGTCTGCAAAGACAAAGCCCACCTCGACCCAGAGGAAGATGCAGGATAGGTGGCGCAGATTAGGTAACCAGGCTGCAAACCAGAGCGGCCCAGGCGGGTGCCAACCTGCACCCAAGAGCTTCAGAAGAAGAGCAACAGGCCCTATATTGTTGCATCCGAGTGTCCGAAGCGGTTGTAAACTAGCTGGCAACATCATGCACCATGTTCCGCGGCTCGATCCTTCGGAGAGCCTCTTGGTTCCCCCCTGAGAGACCTCCCGAGACCCTGAAGGCCACTGTCGACAGTGCTATCTCTGCGAGTGGCCACATCTTCCTGCTTCAGGCCTCGCACAAATATGTTTGCAGCCTCTGCCACTGTATCGCCAACAAACAGGACATCCTCAGTGCCTGTAAGTCTCCCTGTCCAGCGCATGGCGCGGGAAACGGGGGAGGCTGAGGACAGTCAGCAAGCAGATGACGATATCTTCAGGGCGGTTGAGGGCGAGGCTCTGGTGGGTGGAAAGGTGCCACACGGCTCGCATGTGTTGAAGCTCTGGCCCCGTTATTCCCTCTATGTTCGTTGTGTGTGTGTGTGTGCGGCCGTACGGCCGCTGTGTACCCGATGTATTTGGAAAGGGAATATGGGCCACCCAATAAGAGGGGCAAGGAGAATCTTGCCCGTATCGAAAAGAGAGTGTTCCCCAATTATTGCGGACCCTCGGCGGCAGCAATTGAAGCTGATTTGTCGAGGGCCAGAAGATTGCATGCTGTGAGCCATTCGATTCCGGATGTTTTGTGGGCGAGCGAGGGGCCTCCTCCTCCTCCTGGTGCCCAGGTTTGTTCGTGGACCGGGTCTTGTGCCAGGGTTGCCCCGAGACAGGCCCCGAAGGAAGACGCAGCTCCCAAGGAGCAGCCTTCCCCTGAATCTAGTTCGACGGCCCCTCCTCCCGAAGCGGTCGAGAGGCCGCGACAGCTCCAGCCAACCATGCTGGAGGGCGAATCTGGAGATTCAGATTGAGAGTGCACTCAGCCTAACCTCACTTGCAGGGAGCCGGCTGGGTGCAAAGCCGCTGGGTTGGCGTGAGCCCAGTGGTTTCACCCCTTGAGGGTTCATCACGAGGTCCTGTCACAACAGAAAAATCAGAGGGCGGGTGGGAGGGAGCGAGACTGCTTGCGGGCGTAGGGGGGGCCTCGAACCCTATCCTTATCCCTGCCCGCGCGTTTTCTCCCTATCCCGACATCTCTATTCATGTCCAAATCCCCATACCTGTCCCGATCCCCATGTCCCCATACCCCGATCAGTATCACTCGCCCGATCCCTGTGGCCCCTCACCGTGACTGCCCATCGTGGACCACTTATCACGGCTGTACAAAGACGCTTAGGGCATTCTGCTACAAAGGGTGTCCTCATGCTATGGCATCTTCTGGGCCACCTAACTTCGCGCCCCGCGATGCGCGACGCGCGGTGATCTTCGCGCCCTCGTGAGCCCACCCCCCTGGAGGAGGGCAGCCGTCCGGCCCAGACCGCGACCCGCGAGGCACGATTATCTTCACGCCCCAGGGGGTGACCGAGGTTGCTTCTGGTTGTCAGATGTTTGAAAAGTGTTCGCACAAAGTTCGAAACCTGCCTTCACGTGTTTCAGATCCGTTTGAAACGTGTTCTGAACATCTGGAGATCATTTGGCAACGCGCTTCCTCTCCACTGATCGTCTTCCACAGGCCTTGCGAAGGGAGCGCGGAGGGTGGGCGGGGGAGTGACAGGGCGTTCTGCCCCAGAGCCTGGGCGGCCTCCCGCCGCAGCTGGCGCGGCCGGACGCGCTCCCAGAGCTCGCGCTCCTGTGGCGGGTAGCTCATCCACGGCTCCTCGAGCCCGGCATCCTGGGAGAGCTCCTGCACGAGGAGGGAGCTCCTCCTCCTGCTGCTCTTTCTCATCCTCCTCCTCTGTGCCTCCATATCCTCCTCTTCTACTCCTCCTTCTCCTCAACATCACCATCACCATCAACAACACCATCAGCAGCATCAGCGCCAGCAGCATCAACAGCATCATCATCATCATCATCATCATCATCATCATCATCATCATCATCATCATCATCATCATCAGTATCATCGTCATCAGAATCATCATCATCATTATCAGCATCATCAACACAACCACCACCACCACCACCATCATCATCATAATCATCATCATCATCATCAGCAGCATCAGCATCAGCATCACCATCATCATATTCAGCAGCATCATCATCACCACCACCATCATGGTCAACAACTTCATCGCTATCATCACCATCTTCATCAGCATCATCATAAGCAGCAGCATCAGCAGCAGCATCGACACCACCATCGCCACCACCTCCAGCCTGGGACCCAGATGGGACAGTTCAGGGAGGAGAAGGAAGCTCATCCTCCTAATCCTGCTCATCAGTGCCAGCCCCACGATCCCCAGCAACATCCTCATCGTCCCCCACTCCTCACAAATCCTCTCTGCATCTCCCTCTCTCTCTCTGGATGCTAGCGGATCGCGCGGCGTTGATTTGAACAGCCACTGCCGCACGAAAAACGCTTTGGGGGGATCGCGCACAGGGCATCCATACACCACCACCACCGTGCCTGGCCAGGGCCATCCTGAGCCCTGGCATGGCGCACGCGCCCTCCTGCCCGAGCCCAGGAGGTCTCGACACCATCTTGGAGCACACGATGGCCCTAACCAGGCATGGCGGCGGTGTGTACAGTAGGGGCCCGACCACAATAAGCCTTCCACAAGAAACCCAACCCTGAGACCCCAAGGCGACTATTGGTATTTGGTGTGGCATCGTCACGCTTTCAATAGCAAAACCATCGAAGCCCAAGAAACCCAAGGCACCCTGGAGGCAAGCAGGGTGCGTCTTGACATGAGAGAGCGTGATCCACCGCCGCTTTACTGTGAAAAATTGCCGCCCTTTTCCTCCGGAACCGGGGGGTCTCCCCCCCCCCCCTCCGAAAATCTCCCCCCCCGGCTGGAACCCCCCTCCCCCCCTCCCTCCCCCGGCAAAACCCCCTCTCCCCCTAACCCCTCCCCCCCCTCCCCCTCAAAAACTGGGGGGGGTCACTACCGGTTCGAACCCCCCCCTCGAAAACCGAGGAGGGGGGGTCCGATGGTTCGACACCCTCCCCACCCCCCTCTCACCGCCAGCAAACGACTCCCGGTCCCTACCACCGTCCTCACCACATCCCCCACTGTTGTTCCCAGCACCACTGTCCTCACCACCACTGTCCCCACTGGTTCCACACCCGCCCCTACTGTCCCCACCAGTGCCACCACCACTGTCGCACTGTCCCCACTGTCCCCACCACTGTTCCCACCACGGTTCCACTCTCCCAACTTTCTCTACGGCCCCAACCACTGCCCGACAATCCCCACTGTCCCCACTGTCCCACTGACTCCTCCGCTGTCCCACTGAGCTGTCCCACTGTTCCCACCTTTGTCCCGACTGTCCCCACCACTGTCCCCACTGTACCTGTGTCCCATTGTCCCACCGCCGTCCTCGCCACCGCCTTCACCACTGTCCCCACCACCACTGTACCCTCCACTGTCCTACTGTTTCCACCACATTCCCACTGTCCCCACACCACTGTCCCCACCACCACCGTCCCCACCACTGTCCCACTGTCCCCACTGTTCCCACCATTGTCCGCACCATTGTCCTCACCATTGTCCCCACCACTACCGTCTCCACCACTGTCCCACTGTCCCCACCACTGTCCCGCTGTCCCCTCACCACTGTCCCCACCACCACCGTCCCCACCGCTGTCCGCACCCCCCCTCGGTTTTCGAGGGGGTGGGGGATGGGGGGTTCGAACCGGTAGTGACCCCCCCCGGTTTTCGAGTTCGAGAGGGGGGGGGTTCGAACCGGTAATGACCCCCCCCCTTTTCATGATGGACTGGGGGGGGGGAGGGGTTCGAACCGATAGTGACCCCCCCCGGTTTTCCGCCAGCAGCGGTAGAACACGCTCTTTCCTTGACATGGGCTCCCACTGTAGACACCATCCTGGGGCACATGATAGCCCTGACCAGGCATGGCGGTGGTGTGCAGGTGCTTCCTGCGGGGCCGAGGTGCCGAACGTCCTCGGACCTCTGGGGAGCCATCCTGGGGCAACGCGTGCCGCAAGAGTGCGGCACAGAACGAGATGTGGAGAACTCCGCCGGCAGGTTCCCACAGGGCAGGATCACTCCCCCGCGCTTGCTCATCCGACCCCCTCAGTCAAATCGGCGAGAGAGCGAATGAGAGAGAGAGGCAGAGAAACAAAAAAAAACGCGACGTACCCAACCCAACGGCACCAAGGGATGATAAGGCGTGCCGACGAGAATGTGAGAACAACACTGCAAGAGACGGTGCACGGCGGATATCAATATCGTGCGACGTGTGCGTGGCCGACTCGCAGAACAGAGGTACAAAAAGCAAGATTGTACTGGGAGGGAGAAGCAAAAGGAAGACATCGGGGTAACATAACAATCACATCGGCAGAAGCAGCGAGAAGATGGAGCATGGGCAAGATAAGGTTACATAGACGGAGACGCAACCAGACAATGAAGTATAGCGATTCCCCATGCCGAAATGTTCAACACCTCATCCTCCTTCTCCATCTCTTCTTGCTCCTCGTCCTTCTCCCTCGTCTCCCTCGCCTCCCTCCCCTCCTC
>CAUYUJ010001000.1:49625-67521 GCA_963575745.1 Prorocentrum cordatum
TCCTATCGGTTGCGCCATAGGTTGCGCCCGTGGCGGTCGAGAATAGACACGCCTCCTATCGGTTGCGCCATAGGTTGCGGTGTCGGCGGCCGAGAATAGAACCGTCTCCTATCGGTTGCGCCATAGATTGCACGTTCGGCGGCTGAAGATCAGTCCGCTTCCTATCGGTTGCGCCATAGGTTGCGCCCGTGGCGGTCGAGAATAGACACGCCTCCTATCGGTTGCGCCAAAGGTTGCGCTGTCGGCGGCCGAGAATGGAACCGTCTCTCATCGGTTGCACCATAGGTTGCGCCCGCGGCGGCCGAACATAAAACCGTCTCCTATCGGTTGCGCCATAGGTTGCGCCGTCGGCGGCCGAAAATAGAGCCGTCGCGTAACGGGTGCGACCCGTCTGGTCAGTTCAGTTCAGTTTACCTAGCGAGAAACAATCGGAGGTGGACAGACCTCCTACTTTGACACGTCGATTTGCGAATTGGCCGTTATCGGTTCGCGAGAGGGCGTCGCGGGCGTCATTTTTGCGGGTCCGGGTCCGTCGGTTTCGGTCCCAGGCTGTTTTCATTAGGGGGAGATTTACTAAAGAGAGGTTTGTCCACCGCCGAGACGAATCCGGGCTACGCCGGAAATCCGTGAAGCTGTGGTAAGTTTTCGAAACGAGTGTGCGCGGCGTTCAGGCGAGAACCACATTTTGACATCGAGCTGCCATCCATCCGTCAAATTACTGCACAGTTTCAAAATGAATGCGCTCGGCGCTAAGGCGAACGTCGCATTTTGAAAACGACCCGCCCGCAATCCGTGAGGCTTTTGCGAATTCTTGAATTGAATGTGCGCGGCGCTAATACACAAACCACATTTTGAAAACGACCCGCCCTCAATCCGTGAACATCCTGCAATTGTTTACAACGGGTGTGCGCGGCGCTAAGGCGAAAACCACATTTTCAAAACGCCCCGCTTTCCATTTGTGAAGTTATCATTTTTGAAACATTTGGGTGAGACATGGCGAGGGACATGTGATGCTAAACGCCAGGCCCGCCCTTTTGATCTGCCTCAGGGTGCGTGCGACAGGGAGGAGTTATCTATCAGGAATCAAATGGAAGAGGAGGATGATGATGATGAGGAGCAGGATGAGGAAACTGAGGAGGACGAGGAGGAGGAAGATGAGGAGGAGGGTGAGGAGGACCGTACATGCACACTAAGTTCGAACCTCGCGACCCAAGATGCCCCCCCCAGACCAAGGGTGCGTCAGTGGAGAGGGCATGGGCAAACAAAAAAATCGAGCCCCCAGACCACCACCTATGTCAGAATCAACATTGATGTCGGGGGCCAGGGGGTTGATGAACATCCCCCTCAGATGTGTGAGGGTTTTGATTGTTTTGTCCATGTACCAGAGGAGGAGGAGGATGAGGATGAGGAGGAGGAGGAGGAGAAAAGGAGGATGATGATGAGGAGGAGCACGAGGAGGAGGAAGAGGAGGAGGAAAAGGAGGAGGAGGAGGCTGTGCTTCCCCGTATGCTTGAGACACGACCGCGCGCGAATATTTGGGCAGCTAGGTTTTCGTCCTCCCCAGCGTCGTCACTTGCCTCGGGTTCTCCGCCCTGGCGGGCTTCCGATCCAAGTGTCCTCGAATTGCCCAGGTCATGAGGAGCGCAGAGTCCGAGCCGGGCGCCGAAAGGACCGCGGACGGCCCAATTGACTGCAGGAATTACTTGGCGGAGCCACGGGCCAAGCTTCAGGGTCACTGGGGCAAGCGAATTTCAGCGCGCAATTGGGGGAGACTGTTGCAAACTGTGGGCGACAACGACTGGCTTGCCCTGCGCGAGAGCCGCGGTACCTCGGCGGGAATGTGGCTTCTCCCGCGCCAGGGGGGGACCCGCCCATCCCTGACGCACACTCCCACGTGGGGCTGCGCAAGCGCCTCTGGGCTGACGTCTGCACGCCGGGGGCGGCCTGCCAACACAGTAATCGGGAGACTCTCCATGGGGGGGGATCCTATGGGATCCCCCCCTGGGATCCTATCCCCCCATGAGATCCCCCCCATGAAGAGTCTCCCGAAGTAAGCGAGACGGCACAGTCTCTGGTGCGCCCCTTGACGCCAAGGGCTGGCACCCCTTGAGGTGCGATTGTGGGGGCTGTCGTGCCCACCGCCAGAACATCCTCCGAGACTGGAATGCGCCCTTCGACCAGGCGCAGGCCGGCCACGTGGCGGTCACCGAAACCAAGTCTTTTTTGGGGGGGGACCGCGTGGACCCAGACACGGGGGAGGGGAGGTGGAAGAAACCCGCCTGGACCTGGTGACCCGCGACGCGGCCACCAGACAACCCATCTACGGCACCTGCGCACGCACTTCGGGGACCTCGAGGTAGGAAGGCACGCTCCAACAACGACGGGTCGGCCGCGCCGCAGACTGGGCGTGAAGCGCAACCGCTATCCCCCATCGGGTGGCGAGCTGGTCTTGGCCGTCATGGAGACGGGAGAGGGCGCCTGGCGTATGAGTTCGTGTCGTTCGTCCGCTTTTGCGGCGCAGACGTGCCCGCGGCGGAGCGGTCGGCGGTCATCGCCACCGCGTGGCGCCGCATCGAGCGCACGCTGGTCGTCGGCAGCGCGGAGGTGATCTTTAGCGCCTGCTGAGCGCCGAAGGCTCAGGTCCGCGCGTCGCCGCAAAAGGCGGGCCGCAGAGCGGTGCCAGTCCGACTTCTTTGGCAGCTGTCACGGGGGGGGCGGCGGCGCCGCCAGCGCGGCGGCTGCCGCGACCTTGCCCGCCGACGGCGCGTTCGACGGCGGCGCGACCAGATCCCGGCCACCACCACGCCCGTCAGGACCATCACGGCCACTGGATCCAACGCTGCCACCGCGACGCCCGGACGGGCGGGTGCGCGACCACAAGCAACTAGCACGGCCACCGCCTCGACCACCACGACCATCACGACCACCGCGGCCACCACGACGACCCCCTGCCCCAACCGCCACGGCGCCCACCGCTACGTCCACGACGGCGGCGGGTGACGACGTTCCTAGGACCGCCCCCCGCCCCCCGCCTCATCCTTCCCCGCCAAGCCGTCCTGGCATGTTGCTCCCGGTCTACGTTTGCCACGCTGTCCTTCCAGGCCTGCTCTGTTTCTTTCCTGCCCCGTCCGTGAAGTTGTTTGCGAAGCACGGCCCTTCCGAGGTCAGGGTCCTGGGCGTGTCGCCCGCAGACTCGTGGAGGTTTTGACGTGTTCTGGCGAGACCTTCCCTCCCCTCGCGCGCCTCGTCCGCCTGCAGCAATGATCACAGGGGTGCCAGGGCTGGTGGAGGAGGAGCAGGAGGAGGAGGAGGAGGAGGAGGAGGAGGAGGAGGAGGAGCCGGAGGAGGAGGAGGAAAAGGAAGAAAACGAGGAGGGGGAGGAGGAAAAGGAGGAGGACGAGGAGGAGGAGGAGGAGGAGGAGGAGGAGGAGGAGGAGGGGAGGAGGAGGAGGAGGAGGAGGAGGATGGGGGGGCAGGAAGAGGAGGATGAGGAGGAGGAGGAGGAGGAGGAGGAGGAGGAGGAGGAGGAGGAGGAGGCTGTCATCTCATTGGGTGCTTACCAGACATGATGCGGCTCCAGAGCGATGTGCAAGCCATCCAATCCCACACCTCGGAGCTTACCATTCGGTTGGAAGGGATGGAGGCCACGGTGGCGGACGCCAGCATCGCGCATGCCCGTGACCTAGCCTTCATCCTCGGAACGGTTCGTAGGCTCGAGCGGGGCCAGCAGGACCACGTTGCCAAGTTCGAGTGGGCAGAGGCGAAGATCGATGGCCTTTGCGACGCCGTTTTGCCTAACGAGGAGGTGGACCGGGTGTCCGCCAGGCCACGGGAATTGGATCTTCTGACAGCGGGAACGAGTATTGGCGCAGGCCGTTTGCTGGCATAATCAAGCCTCGGCCGATCGCCAAATCGCACCCGCCATCGAGACAGGTGTACTGCGCGATGTGTGGGGCTGGCCTGGAAGGTTTGCGGAGGCTGAAGAAGCAATAGTTGGAGCAATTACTGTGTGATGAGTTGCGATCCACGGCTTGGACACATGAGAGCCACATGAGTTCAGCATATGCACACTCTGTTCCTGTTTTGTCTACGTCGGCTTTCCTGTTTCATTCGCCCTCCACTTCATTTTTATCCTCCCTCCCCTCGCCCACCCCCCGCCCTTCCATAAGGGACGGTCGATGCAGTCGAGCAGGGTCTCGAGGATTGGGGCTTGGGTTTGGACGGAGAGAGCTGAGGGCTACTGCGGAGAGGCACGAAGATGCCCATGCAGTTGCCTACCAGCAGCTTCAAGTAGCTGTCAGACCCGCACGCTTTTCGCTGCGCTCCTCCTCCTCCTCCTCCTCCCTCCCCAAACGCAAAATGCAAGAGCCGGCTAGTTCCCGCAGCCTGCCAAGTTCTCAAGGGGAGGATATTTGAGGGAACAGAGAAAGAGGGAGGAGGATTTCGACCGAGGCGCCGCCCAGGGAGGCGGGCCTCGTGGAACGAGGCGCCCAGGGAGGCGGGCCCCGTCTGCGGCAGGGCAGAGCGGCTCGCCCATCCATATTTTGGTTCATCCTTGTGCATTGCATGAGCTTTGAACTCACTAGTGAACCAAAGGAGGAGGAGGAGGAGGAGGAGGAGGAGGCGGAGGAGGAGGAGGAGGAACAGAAGGAGGAATACGAACAATACTATTATTAATCATATTACGATGACAAAGAATAAGAATCGCAATGCAATGAAGAGTAATGCGATCAATAAAAAGAAAAATCGTAGTAATGTGAATCGTAATGAGAACAAAAATGGTATACCTAGTAAAAATAACACGAACACACATAAACATAATCATACATATCCTAATAAGACGAACGCGAATACTAATATTCATAATACGAACACGTCAACAGTAATCGTAAAAATACGAAGAAGGATAATAATATGAAGGGGAGGAGGAGAAGGAGGAGGAGGAGGAGGAAAAACAAGAAGAAGACGAATCACAATACTAGTAATAATAACAACAGTAATAATAGTAACTATCGTAATAACAATAACACTAATAATAAGAATGATAACACAAAGAATAATAATACGAATAACCAGGATAATAGTAATAGTTGTATTACGAATAAGAAGAGTCATACTTATATTAAGCAGGCAACACATAACAATAATAGTAAGAATAATAAGAAAACTAAGAAGACGAATAATGCTAATACTACTAATGGTGAGAAGAATAATCATACGAAGAAACAGACGAACATGATTAAGAAGTTGAATACTAATAATATTAGTAATATTATTAATCGTATTACTAATAGTAGTAGTCGTAGTAGTAATACGAACAAGCAGTCATACTAATACTCATGCTATTTATACTGGTATAACTACCACTACGAATAAAACTAGTAGTATCAATCATAATAAGATGAATAGTACCAATAATAAGAACAAGGCTACGAATACCGAATATACCAATAATTCTAATAGTAATAATATTATTACTAAGACGATTACGAATGCTACTACTACTACTACTACTACTACTACTACTACTACTACTACTACTACTAATGTTAATACTACTACAATTGAGAAGAATAAGAAGAATACGAATACGATTAATAATACTAATAATAACATTAATAATAATACGCATACTATTACGAATAACAATACGACTCATAGTAATAATACGAAGAATATGAAGCATACTATGCATATTATTAATATGTAGAACAATGATAATACTCATAATAAGAAGACTAATACTACTAAAACTAAACAAAAGGAAACTAATAGGAGGAGGAGGGAGAGGAGGAGGAGGAGGAGGAGGAGGAGGAGGAGGAGGAGGAGGACGAGGAGGAGGAGGAGGAAAAGGTGGAGGAGAGGATTTGGAGAGGGTGTGAAAAGGGATGGGGCAGGGGCAGCTGCGGCGGCGAGCCCCCTCAGGGTGTATGCGCTGCTCCTGCGTACCACCGTGCCTGGCCAGGGCCATCCTGGGCCCCAACAAGGTGCGTTCGCCCTCGTGGCCGAGGCCAGGAGAGTCTGCCCGCCAGGGCAGAGCTCAGGACGGCCCTGGCCAGGCACGGTGGTGGTGTTCAGATGCCGGGGTCAAAGAGAGTTCGCAGTTCATTTGGGTTCACTTGGGTTTCGAAATGGGCTCGTAGTTCTTCGGGTCCTTCTTCGGATCTTCCCCAGAGAGAGAGAGAGAGAGAGAGAGAGAGAAAGAGAAAGAGAAAGAGAGAGAGAGAGAGAGAAAGAGAGAGAGAGAGAGAAAAAGAGAGAGTGAGAGAGAGAGAGAGAGACAGACAGGGGAACCGTGCACGTCAGAGGTGCGTTGGCAAATAAGTGCAACGCCAAGTTCCGCTGCCGAAGGCGCGGCTCCGAGATCAGAAACGCCGTGCAGACACCGACGGCGACGACGGCGGCGGCGGCGGAGGCGAGGGGGGAGGACATTGAGGGGAGGAGGACGAAACAACCAGAGAGATCGGCATAAACATGCATGTTCGGAGGTCCACGCGGATGTCTAAGGTCGTCGCTGGACTCTTTTCTTAGCGCGCGGAACGCTCCAGAGGCGCCTCCAGAGGCGCCGCCAGAGGCGCCGCCAGGGGGTGCCCAGCTCCGGCCAGGAAGTCCGCGCGGACCGCCGAAAGTTGCCGTCGATGATTTGCGTATTTACTCGACTCATGGCAAGCCTTTCATTGTTGCGGTGGTTCTGCGACCACAGTCGAACCCTACCGCTGCGGGCCCAGGCGGCGCTGTGGTATCGGGCACCCCCGCTGGGGTCCAGCTTCGCTGCAGACACCCTCATGTTCTGAACCCCCGCCGGCGTTCGAGAAATCTGACCTGCAGGAGCAGGGTTCGCCCCATAGCTCCGGCGACTTGGTATTTTCGAGTCTCCGGGCCCCAGGGCAGGATTTTCTTCCCCCCATGCTCGACGAGCGCGTCCCACTACTCGCAAAGTTACTCGCAAATGGCCTGGTTCCGCTGCGGGGGATTTAGTGTAAATTACATAAACGGAAGACATGTTTTTGTCAGGACGTTTGCAAGTAGGCACTTTGCGAGTAGTGGAACGCGCTCGGCGACATGCGTTTCTTGAGAGTCCCAGAGTCGGCGACTGCAAAGGGTGTGGTTGCGCCAGGCTGTGGTTTGCGATCGGCGCCGCTGGGGCCTGGGGCTCACGACGCTGGCCTCGTTGGGCCTCCCCGAGGCTCGGCGGAGTCCCCGCCCGCCCCTCCGGGTGTCCCACAGGGTACAGATGCAGAAACCACACCCTCTGCAAACCTAGGGCGACGAGATCTATGCATATCCACTGCTCCTGGCCAGGCCAATCCCGGGCCCAGGAGCGGTGTATACGCCCTCCTGGCCTGGCCAGGGAGGCATATACACAGCTCCTGGGCCCAGGATGGGCCTGGCCAGGAGCAGTGGATATGCATAGATCTCGTCGCCCTAAAACCGCGCCCCTCGGAGTCGCCGGCAGGGTCCGACTCTGGCCTCTGGAGGCTGCACATGTTGAGCCCACTCCGAACAGAGCGTGGCGCTCCATGTTCTGGAACCTCCGGAGGTATGCTCCTCGGGTTCCAACTCAGACCTCGGGCGGACACCCCCTGGACGCTCTCGGCGAGGCGCAGCTGCTCGCACGCGTCCCGAGGCGAGAAAGCATCGGAGGAGCATCAGGGGTTTTAGGCTCGATCTCTTCGAGCCCCTGGAGGTGTGGGCCCCTCCCATCGGGAGACGAGCGCGTGCTCGCGCGCGCCCGCGCAGTCCAAGCTGCAGCGGCCTCTCGGTCCACTGCGGCTGGCGCGGCGGAGGACGCTCCCTGACAGCGGTGGTCGCTAGATAGTCGGAGGAGAGGAGGGTGGAGGGGTTGGGGAAGGGGGTGGGGAATCGGTGGGGAAGGGGAAGCCGGGATGAATCGGTGTGTGGGGAAGGGGTTTGGGGGGCGGGAGGAGGAGAAGTGGAAGGCGAGGAGGAGGAGGAGGAGGAGGCGGAGGAGGAGGAGAATGAGGAGGAGGAGGAGGAGGCGGAGGAGGAGGAGGAGGAGGAGGAGGAGGCGGAGGAGGAGGAGGAGGCGGAGGAGGAGGCGGAGCAGGAGAAGGAGGAGGATAAGGATGAGGATCAGGAGGAGGAGGAGGAGGAGGAGGAGGAGGAGGAGGAGGAGAAGGAGGAGGAGGAGGAGGAGGAGATGATATGAGATGAGATGAGAGCGAAGCAGGAAGCGCGCCGATCGATGCCGACGCGACCCACCCGCGCGCCCGAGGCGCGCGTGAGCCCCGCGGGCTCTGGCCCTGGCGGCCTCAGGCGGGGGGCTCCTTCACTGCTGCTTGCAGTGGTTCGGCGACGGGGCGACGGCGCCCCAGGCGAGGCCGCCTGGCCCGACGCCCTCGGCCCGCCCATCGACCAGCGCGGCCTCCCTCTCGACCTCCAGCAGCTCCTGTTCCAGCAGCAGTACCACGGCATCATGGTCGACGGGGTTTTCGACCTCCTCGGTGTCGCCATCGGCGTCGGCGCACTCGGCCAGCACCACGCTGCCGTTGCCGTACTCCTTGCCTACTGCATCCTTGCCGCTGTTCTTCTTGAACGCCTCCTCTGCGCCCTTCACGTCCAGCTTGCCGTTGCCGAACTCTTTGCCCACAGCATCCTTGCCGCTGTTCAACTTCTTGAGCACTGCCTCCTTCTTCTTGAATGCCTCCTCAGCGCCCTTCTCGTCCAGGTTGTTGTTGCCGAACTCCCTGCCCACGGCAACCTTGCCGCTGTTCAACTGCTTGAACACCGCCTCCGAGCCGTCCTCGCAGCCCTTGTCCGCCTGCTCGCCGCCCTGGGCGCCGCCCTGCCCCGCGCGCAGCGCGTCGCGGAGGGCCGCCCCCATCCGCGTGGGGCGGCACCAGCGGTGCGCCAGGCCGCCGAAGGCCCTGAGCATTGCCTGGGCAGCGCGAGCCTGCGCCCTCCGTGCCTGGGCCCGCCTCTCGGCAGCCGTGCGGCTGGGGCGCCTCGGCAGCCCCGCCCCCGAGCACCACGGAGGCGCCACCATCCCGCGGCGAGGGAGAGCGAGGGCGGGAAGCTCCTGGAAGGGAAGTGAGAGGCCCGGGCGGCCTCCTGGCGCTGGTTCGCAGGCGCTCGGGGGCACCTGGGCCGAGCTGGCGCTGGAGGAGGAGGATGAGGAGGAGGAGGAGGAGGAGGTGGAGGAAGAGGAGGAGGAGGAGGAGGAAGAGGAGGATGATGAGGAGGAGGAGGTGGAGGAGGAGGAGGAGGGAGGAGGAGGCGGAGGAGAAGGAGGAGGAGGAGGAGGAGGAGGAGGAGGAGGAGGAGGAGGAGGAGGCGGAGGAGGATGCGGAGGAGGAGGAGGAGGAGGAGGAGGAGGAGGAGGAGAGGAGGATGAGGAGGAGGACGAGGCGGAGGCGCAGGCGGAGGCGGAGGTGGAGGCGGAGGCGAGGGAGGAGGAGGAGGAAGAGGAGGAGGAGTGGAGGAGGAGGAGGAGGATGAGGAGGGAGGCGGAGGAGGAGGAGGCGGAGGAGGAGGAGGCGGAGGGGGAGGCGGAGGCGGAGGCGGAGGAGGCGGAGGAGGATTAGGAGGAGGAGGAGGAGGCGGCGGAGGCGGAGGAGGAGGCGGAGGAGGAGCGGGAGGAGGAGGAAGATGATGAGGGAGAGGAGGTGGAGGAGAAGAATGAGGAGGAGGAGGAGGAGGAGGAGGAGGAGGCGGAGAATACTGATGATGCTGATGATGATGATGATGATGATGATGATGATGATGATGATGATGAGATGATGATGATGATGATGATGATGATGTGATGATGCTGATGATGCTGATGATGCGATGCTGATGATGATGATGATGATGCTGATGCTGAGATGATGATGATGATTGATGATGATGATGATGATGTGAGGATGATGATGATGATGATGATGATGAGGAGGAGGAGGAGGAGGAGGAGGAGGAGGAGGATGAGGAGGAGGAGGGAGGCGGAGGAGGAGGCGGAGACGGAGGCGGAGGCGGAGGAAGAGGTGGAGGAGGAGGAGGAGGAAGCGGAGGGGGAGTGAGGCGGAGGCGAAGGAGGAGGAGGAGGAGGAGGAGGAGGAGGAGGAGGAGGAGGTCCGTGGCCTCCTGGCTCAAGGCCATTTCCCTCTCTCGGGAGGTGTAAGGGCTCGAATGGCGCAGCGCCTTTCGGCCTCTTTCTGCATCCGTTCATCCTGGGCCACAGGGCTGCGGAGGGAGCACATTGTACCTCTTCTTCGTTTGTTTGTCATGAGAGGTCGCAGATCTGGCGGGAAGAAGGATGGCAAGGCCTAAGGTGGTCAGGGCACGGGCAAAGGGACATATTCCTCGAAATCCAAGGCGGCAGGGTCAGGAGGAGGAGGAAGAGGAGGAGGATGAGGAAGAGGATGCGGAGAAGGAGGAGGATGATGAGGAGGAAGAGAACGAGGAGGAGGAGGAGGAGGAGGAGGAGGAGGATGAACAAGGGGAGGAGGAGGAGGAAGAGGAGGAGGAGGAGGAGGAGGATGACGAGGAGGAGGAGGAGGAGGAGGAGGAGGAGGAGGATGAGGAGGAGGAGGAGGAGGAGGAGGAGGACGTGGATGCGGAGGCGGAGGCGTAGGCGCAGGCGCAGGCGCAGGCGGAGGCGGAGGTGGAGGCGGATGCGGAGGCGGAGGCGGAGGCGGAGGCGGAGGAGGAGGAGGAGGATCAGGAAGAGGAGGAACAGGATGAGGAGGAGGAGGAGCAGCAGGCGGAGGAGGAGGCGGAGGCGGTCGCAGGTTTCTAGATGTTTGTGGATTTTCGTCGCTATGGTCAAAACGCACTCCTGGAGAGTTTGGAGGACAGCTGTTGAAGGGGAGGGGGAGGAGGAGTAGGAGGAGGATGAGGAGGAGGAGGGGACATATGAGAAGGAGGAGGGGGAGGAGGAGGCGGCGGAGGCGGAGGAAGATGAGGAGGAGGTTGATGAAGCCGAGCAGGAACAGGAGAAGGAGTGTGGAGGTTGATGTCACGGGCTCATTCCGCTGGCATGCCGAAGGAAGAGAGAGAGAGAGAGAGAGCGACAGAAAGAGAGATAGAGCGAGAGAGAGAGAGAGAGAGAGCGAGGGAGAAAACCATACATGAAGAGAACGCGCGAGCGATAGCGAGGAGGAGGCACGAGGGGAAGGAGCGGAGCAGGACGAGAAGGAAGATGAAGAGGATGATGAGGAGGAGGGGGTGGATCTGGGAGGACGGGGGGTGGCACAGCATGAGGGGAGGGGGGGGATGAGGATGATGCTGGTGCTGCTGATGATAACGATGATGGTGATGATGATGATGATGATGATGATGATGATGAGGGTGATGATAATGATGGTGATGATGCTGATGATGATGGTGATGATGGTGATGATGGTGGTGGTGGTGATGACGGCGCTGATGGTAACGAGGATGGTACTGTTGCTGTTGCTGATGATTTTGATGATGACGGAGATGAGGATGATGATACCAATGTTGGTGATGCTTCTGCTGCTGATTATGATGATGATGCCGCTGTTGCCGACTATGTGTGTGATGATCCTGGTGATGATGACGATGCTGTCGCGGACGTTGATGATGTGGATGATGCTGACGATGATGGTCGTGGCGATGCTGGTTGTGATGATGTTGGTGATGAATGGTGATAGAGATGATGAAGAAGATGACTCCAGTTATGATGATGCTGACGGCGACGACACAGATGATGATGACGATGCTTATGCTGATGATGCTGATGATGATGGTGATGATGATGCTGATGATGGTGATGATCGTGACCGCTGATGATGATCATGATCATGATGATGCTAGTGATGATGATGCTGATGATGATGATGATGCTGACGTTGCTGCTGCTGGTGATTATTATGACCACCTCGATTTGCTGACGATGAATCAAATCTGATGCTGAGGATCATGATGATGACGATGATGATGACGATGATGATGCTGAGGATCATGATGATGACGATAACGATGATGCCGGTGATACTGATGCTGCTGATGCCGATGGTGATGTTGATCATTCTGGTTATGGTGGTGGTGATGGTTTTGGTGGTGGTGGCGATGATGAGGATGATGCTGCAGATGATGATGATGATGAGGAGGAGGAGGAGGAGGATGATGATGACGGGTAATGGTAATGGTGATGATGATGCTGATGGTGATGATGATGATGACGATCATGGTTATGACCGTGATCATGATGCAACCGCCGCTGATGATAAGAATGCTGCTGATGATGATGATGGCGATGCTGATAATGATGCTGACGTGCCTGCTGCTGATCATGGCTATCATGACAGCGACGATTATGATGGTGCTGTTGCTGTTGAAGAATCAGATATGATGTTGAGGATCATTATGATGATGCTGATGATGATGATGAGGATGGTGATGATGATGATGATGATGATGATGATGATGATACTGATGATACTGATGACGATAACGATGACGATGATGCCGGTGATGATGATAATGATGGTGATGTTCATGATTCTGATTATCGTGGTGGTGATTGTTAGGGTGGTGGTGGCGGTAATGAGGATGCTGCTGATGATGATGAAGATGAGGATCATAATAATTATATTTACAATGATGATGAGGATGATGATGTTGTTGATGATGATGTTGATGATGCTGATGATGATGATGATGCTGAGGCTGCTGCTGATGATGATGATGATGCTGCTACTGCTAATGCTGCTGATGATGATGGTGGTGGTGGTGATGATGATGATGGTGGTGGTCATGATGATGATGATGATGATGATGATGATGATGATGATGATGATGACGATGCGGATGAGGATGAGGATGCAGCTGCTACTGATGCTGATGATGCTAATGATGATGTTGTTGATGATGATGGTGGTCAGGGTGATGAGTATGATGATGATGATGATGATGATGATGATGATGATGATGATGATGATGATGATGATGATGATGATGATTATGATGATCATGATGATGATGATGATGATGATGATGATGATGCTGATGCTGATGCTGATGCTGATGCTGGTGATTATGATGGTGATGATGATGATGGCTGATGAGGATGAGGATGAGGATGAGATGAGGATGAGGATGATGGTAGGTGATGGCGGCGATGATGTTGTTCTTGCTGATGATGTTAGTGGTGGTTCTGGTGGAGGTAATCTGATGGTGGCGGTGCTGGTGCCAGTGCTGGTGTTGCTGCTGCTGCTGCTGATGATGACGATGGTGGTGATGATGATATTGAGGAGGAGGAGGAGGAGGAGGAGGAGGAGGAGGAGGAGGAGGAAGAGGAAGAGGAAGAAGAGGAGGAAGAGAAAGAAGAGGAGCAGTGGGGGATGGGGAGGGAGAAGGAGGATATGGAGGAGGAGCGGGAGACGCAGGAGCAGGAGGAGCATGTAACATGAGACGGATGGGTGAAGAAGAGCTTTAACAATGGCAGCAGTAACGTTATTCTCTTGCACAGGGTGTCTAGAACTCCGACCGCTTTCTTTCGGCACGCACGCACAGCACCAGCACCGCGCAGCCCCTCCCTCCCAGCCAGCCTAGCTCCCCTTCGCCCCCCAGCCCGCGCGCCACTCCCGCTGCGACCAGTGTATTGGCACGCGCGCACAGCACCGGCACTCGCCCTCCCCCCTGGCCAGCCCAGCTCTCCCTCGCCCCCCCTGCGGCGTGCCCCCGCCGCCCCGACCACTCCTTTCGGCATGCGCGCGCACGGCACTGGCACCGCCCACCCCGCCCCCCAGTTTGCCCAGCTCCCCCTCGCCCCCCAGCCGACGCGCCCCTGCCCCGACCGCTTTCTTTCGGCACGCACGCACGGCACTGGCGCCGCGCCCCCCCCCGCCCCCAGCCAGCCCAGTCCCCCCTTGCCCCACAGCCGACGCGCCCCCTCCGTCCCGACCGCTGTTTTGCGGCACGCACGCACTGCACCAGCACCGCGCCCCCCACCCCCAGCCAGCCGAGCTCCCCCTCGCCGCCCAGCCAGCGCGAGCCCCTGAGATGGCCTTCGTCGTTTGTCAAGCACCCTTCATGACACCATAGCTCCGAAGCCCGACTTTTGATCCTTCTTATCATCGTCCGTTCCTTCCCTCCTCCTTTCCTGCCTCCTCCTCCTCCTCCTCTTCCTCCTCCATTCCTTTATACATGATTTCTCCCTGTCGCACCCCGAGGCCAGTTTTTAGGGCGGGCCTGGCGTTTTGCCGGAGACTTCCTCATTATTTATGACTCTGAAGCCTGGAAAGTGGCAACAGTTTCACAGATGGAGGGCGGGTGGTAATCAAAATGTGGCTCTCCCTCCCTCCTTTCCTCCTCCCTCCTCTGCTTGCCTCCCCCCCTCCCTCCCTTCCTCACGCCGCTCCTGGGCATCTCTCCCCCCTCCTCCCTCCGCTCCCGACGGCGCTGCGGGGCACGGCGCGCCCTCCTGCCGAGCAGATCACCTCCTCCGCTCCCCTCCCGCCTCCCCCCTCCGGGAGGGCTCAAGAGGAGAGGGCGGGGAAAACGCAGAAGGCAACGCGGGCGAGCCGAGCGTGAGAGCTCTTGATCGCGACAGCTCGCGCGGCCCTGGCCCGGAGAGGGCGCCCGAGCCGCAGCGGGCGAGCCGCAGGACGCACCCGCAGGGCCGAGCCTCCGCCGGCGGGCCCCTCTCGGCCCAGGGCGCGCGGGGCCCGCACCTCGTGGCTAAATCGGCGGCGCGAGGCGTGCGGGAGAGGGGGCTGCCGCCGCAGAGGCAGCCTCCCCCCTCAGAGGCAGCCTCCCCCCTCGGAGGCACCCTTCCCCCTCAGAGGCACCCTCCCCCCTCAGAGGGGCTGCCGCCGCAGAGGCACCCGCCCCCCTCAGGGGCAGGCGATCTCGGCCGGTGCGTCCTCCATTCCCTCCTCGTCCTCGTCGTCCTCGTCGTCGTCGTCGCCGTCGCCGTCGCCGTCGCTGTTGCCGCCGCCGCCGCCGCCGCCGCCGTCGCCGTCGCCGTCGTCGCCGTCGCCGTCGTCGTTTTCTCCCCCGCGGCGGGGGCGAGCGGCATAGGAGCCAGCCGCCGCGTGGGCGGCGCCCGTGCTCGCCGGCCTGGGCCTGGGACCGGGGGGCGCTCCCGGGGGGCAGGGCGGAGGGAGGGAGGCCGAGTACCAGCCGCGCGCGGATCGCCTCGAGGAGGAGGAGGAGGAGGAGGACCACAGTAAGCCCAAGAGTCATCAACGATGTTGGAGTAAACCCTCCCTCCAAACTCCCTCTTCATAGGCCCCTACAAAGGTTCATTTCCATTCGGGGAACTGCCTCGTTGGAAGACATCCGTTTGAAGATCCTGAAGCATGCCAAAACATTGTTCTCGGGATTCCTGACTGTTGCGTTTTGACGATCCTGAATTGTGCCAGAATGCTATCCCTAGGACTCCAACACAGAGAATCAACTTAACAGTTGCACCCGCATGGCCGTGCAGATGTCCAACACATCTTTTTTCGTATGTTGATGATGGGAATCCGTGAAACTCTGGCAAATTTTGCGCCGCGCTTAGGCGAGAACCATATTTTGAAGAGGAGCCGCTTTCAATCCGTGAAGCTCTTGCAAATTTAAAGAAAACGAATATGCGCGGCGCCAAGGCGAGAGCCACATTTTGAAAAGCACCCGCCCTCAATCCGTTCAATTCTTGCAGATTTTTGAAAACGAATGTGCGCCGCGCTAAGGCGAGAGCCACATTTTGAAAACGACCCGCCCTCAATCCGTGAATCTCTTGCAAATTTTTAAATCGAAAGTGCGCGGCGATACGGCGAGAGCCACATTTTGAAAACCACCCGCCCCTTGCAAGTTCTTAAAAAGTATGTGCGCCCCGCTAGGGCGAGAACCACCTACGTATTGAAAACCACCCGCCCTCCATCAATGAAACTGTTGCCACTTTTTAAGCTTCAGAGTCATAAGTGGTCAGGAAGTTTCAGGCGAAAACGCCCGGCCCGCCCAAAAGATTGGTCTCAAGGTGCGACAGGGAAAAGCTATTTATAAGGACAAGGAATGCAGGATGAGGAGGAGGAGGAGGGGGAGGAGGAGGGGGAGGAGGAGGAGGAGGAGGAGGAGGAGGAGGAGGAGGAGGATGACTTCTCCTTCCCCTCCTCTTCCTCGATCCTCCGCGTCTCACCCTCGGGGGGGGTAACTGGACTGGCGGACGCAGTGGGGGTGTCTGCCGTGTCATGCGATCTGCGGCGGCCCCTTCTTTTTTTCAGCGCGTGGAGAGGGTTACGGCCTGGAGGGAGGGTGCCCGGATCGCCTCGGGTCGCCACCAGAGGTTTTTCGGCAGCGCTCGGCCGTGTGCATGTTTGCTCGGCGAGGGCCATCGAGGAGCATCCTGGATCATCGAGCGACAGAAAAAAACACGCTCGACATCCAATCGTGCAAGGGGAAGGGACGTCCGAGCGATGGCGAGAGGTCCGATTGTCTCGGGGGCGGCCAAGAGGGGGGTGATGACAAGGGTGGAGGGTGGAGATCATGGCGGGGGCCATAACATCTCCCCATATCTCTTGGCACCTCCTCTTGTTTCAGTGCGTCCCCAGCCTCCCCCCCTGGGCCGCGCACGTGCAGCCGGCCATGATTAGCGCCCCTCCCTCTTGGACGCCCCCCCTCTTGCTTATAGATCACCCAAGGAAGGGCTACCCTAGGGCTACCCCTAGGGCCTACCCCTAGGGCTACCCTAGGGCTACCCTAGGGCCTACCCCTAGGGCTACCCTAGGGCTACCCTAGGGCCTACCCCTAGGGCTACCCTGGGGCTACCCCTAGGGCCTACCCCTAGGGCTACCCTAGGGCTACCCCTAGGGCCTACCCCTAGGGCTACCCTAGGGCTACCCTAGGGCCTACCCCTAGGGCTACCCTAGGGCTACCCTAGGGCCTACCCCTAGGGCTACCCTGGGGCTACCCCTAGGGCCTACCCCTAGGGCTACCCTAGGGCTACCCCTAGGGCCTACCCCTAGGGTCTACCCTAGGGCCTACCCCTAGGGCTACCCTAGGGCTACCTCTGGGGCCTACCCCTAGGGGTACCCTAGGGCTACCCTAGGGTGTCCAGTAGGGCCTATCCTTGGGAATCCTAGGGCTTTCAGTCTGTGTAATCCGCCACACAAGCAAGCAATGCCTTTAATGTCCCGCCCGCCCGCCCGACAAAAGGAATCAGCTTGTAATCCGCCATAATAGTAATCAACTTGCAATCCGCTGCCAAATGGAATCACTTTGTAATCCGCCACGAAAGCAATCAATGCATTTAATGTCCCGCCCGCCCGCCCGACCAAAGGAATAAGTTTGCAATCCGCTGCCAAAGGGAATCCATTTGTAATTCACCACACAAGCAATTATTGCCTTCAATGTCCCGCCCGCCCGCCAGGCAAAAGGCGCCCGACCAAAGGAATAAGCCTAAAATCCGCTGCCAAAGGGAATCCATTCGCAATTCACCAAACAAGCAATCATTGCCTTTAATGTCCCGCCCGCCCGCCAGACAAAAGGAATCAATGTGTAATCTGCCACAATAAGAATCAGTTTGCCATCCGCCACACAAGCAATCAATGCCTTTAATGTCCCGCCCGCCCGCCCGACAAAAGGAATCAGCTTGTAATCCGCCACAAATGGAATCTACTCGTAATCCGGTACCAACGGGAAGCAATTGGTAATCCACAACACAAGCAAGCAATCAATGCCTTTAATGTCCCGCCCGCCCGCCCGACTAAAGGCATCAAGTTGTAATCCGCTACCAAGTGGAATCAACATGTAATCCGCTCAGAGGGGGGTCAGAGAGGGGGGGTCAGCGAGGGGGGGTCAGCGAGGGGGGGTCTGTGAAGGGGGGGTCCCAGAGGGGGGGTCTGCGAGGGGGGGGGTCCCAGAGGGGGGGTCTGCGACGGGGGGTACCAGAGGGCGGGGTCCGAGGGGGGGGTCTGCGAGGGGGGTCTGTGAGGCGGGGGTCAGCGGA
>CAUYUJ010001000.1:67621-106722 GCA_963575745.1 Prorocentrum cordatum
GAAAAGGGGAGGGGGAGGGGGAGGGGGAGGAGGAGGAGATGGAGGAGGAGGAGGAGCAGGAGGAGGAGGAGGAGGAGGATGAGGATGAGGATGAGGATGATGATGATGATGAGGATGATGATGCTGATGATGATGATGACGACGATGCTGATGATGAGGATGCGGATGATGATGATGATGATGATGATGAGGATGATGATGCTGATGATGAGGATGATGATGATGATGACGGTGATGCCGATGATAATGATGATGATGATGCGGCTGTTGATGATGAGGATGATCATGATGCTGATGCTGCTGCTGAGGATGATGCTCATCATGATGCTGCTGCTGATGATGATGCTGATGACGATGCTGAACATGCTGATGCTGATGATGCTGATGATGCTGATTATGATGATACATATGCTGCTGATGAGGATGATGCTCATGCTGATGATGCTGATGATGTTGATGATGCTGATGACGATGATGCGGATGCTGCTGTCGCTGATGGTGATGCTGATGATGCTGATGGTGGTCCTGATGATTATGAGGATGAGGATGATGATGATCCAGATGATTATGATGATGATGATGATGCTGATGATGATGATGGTGATGATGCTGCTGCTGATGGTGATGATGATTGATGATGATGATGATTGATGATGATGATGACGATGATGACGATGATGATGCTGATGCTGAGGCTGCTGCTGCTGCTGATGGTGATGATGATGATGATGATGATGATGATGATGATGATGATGATGATGATGATGATGATGTTGCTGCTGCTGCTGATGATGATGATGATGATGATGATGGTGATGATGATGCTGATACTGATGATGATGCTGCTGATGATGATGCTGATGCTGATGCTGGTGGTGCTGCTGCTGCTGCTGATGATGATGATGATGATGTTGCTGCTGCTGCTGCTGCTGATGATGATGATGATGATGATGATGATCATGATCATGATCATGATGATGAGGAGGAGGAGGAGGTGGAGGAGGAGGATGAGGAGTAGGATGATGATGAGGAAGACGAGGAGGAGGAGGAGGAGGAGAAGGAAACTGATGAAGGAGGGTTCAGGAGGGAGGCGGATTCTGTATCGAGGCGCGAGGATCGAGTTGTACCTCATCTTGAAGGTTTCCTGGGGCCTCTTTGGAATTTGTTCGGGGGTATTGACCCTCATGGCTCATGGAGTTCCAAGCGGTGCTTGTGGTGGGGGGTCTCAGGGCCATCCAGGTGAGTCGTGGCCTTCTGGGGGCTATCTCGGCCGCCTGAAGGTTGTCTTGGTCTTGTCCTGGAGCTGTCAAGGATGTGCCTGGAGCCCCCCGGTGGTGGAAGAGGTCCCAGGATGCCCCAGAGGTGCATCGATTCTCGAATCTCCCTCCTCGCCCTCCCACCACATCGGGCCCGTCGTGCTTTGCGTTGCAGTCAATTGTTCACGCGTGTTGTTTTTGAATTGTTCGATATTTGTGTTGTCATTGTTGTCGCGTAATGTTTATTATGTTCCTGTGGCTCTCCTCGGCCCTTCGCTCGCTCGTTGGCCCCAGCTTGCATACTTCTTTCTCTGGACCTGCCTCTTCGTAGGCAGGCAAATCTCCATAGTTCGGGTGTTGCCAGAAGTGGTCCTGACCCAGGGTGTCTCCAGCTTTTCGCGCCCGTTTGGAGCTCGGGTCCCCTGGGTCTCGTGAGGGTAGCTCTCTGAGGCCATCTGGGCCTCCCCGGAAATCCTGGAGGCACCTTGGCAACTCCCGGGCCAGGGATAGTCCGTTGTCCTCTCTCCAGCGAGAGGTGGTGGCGGTGGTGGTGCACGCGCCTCATTGTCATCAGGCCAGGCTGCCCCCCCTGAAAAGTACGGGAGCCCATCCAAGCGACACCGCGGTATCATGACGCAGGTTGCGTAACGTGGGGGGCCACGGGGCTGGATCCATCTCGATGCGGCCCCCTTCGCCTCTTCCCCCTCCTGTTTCTTCCTACTCGTCCCTCGACTGACGTCTCCACCTCGCCCTCCCCCTCCTCCCCTTGTCGTCGCCGCCGTCGTCGTCATCCTGCTGCTGCTGCTGCTGCTTCTCCTCCTCCTCCTCCTCCTCCTCCTCCTCCTCCTCCTCCCCCTCCTCCTCCTCCTCCTCTTCCTCCTTTTTTTTTTTGTTTATCTCTCTCTCTCTCTCTCTCTCTCTCCCTCCGTCTCCTATTTCTGCTCCTGCTCCTCTTCTTTCCTCCACCCTCTTCACTCCTCTATCCTTCCCGATCTTATTCCTCCACTATCCCCCATTCATCTTCTTTCGCCATCCCTCCTCCCCCTCTCTCTCTCTCTCTCTCTCTCCCCCTCCTCCCTCTCCTCAGCCTCCCCTGCTCCTCTGCATCGCCAGCATCAGCATCCTGATCCTTCTCCGTCTGTCTTCTCCCCCTCGTTCTCCTCCCCGTTCCTTCTTGCGCCTTCTCTCTGCGCTCCCTGTCGCTATCGTCGTCGTGTGTCTTCGTGCTCCCCCACCGCCCGCCTCATCCTGCCCCCCGCTACCCTGCCTGCGCGGCTACAGTCAACCCGCATAGTAAGATGGGCAACCTTCCCAAGGGTACCATCCTTGCTCTTCGGCCCATCCTTGGCCGCTCTCGTTGGCCGCGCCCCGCTCGAAAAGCTGCGAAATGGGCGTCCAAGGCCCTTGCGTCCTTATCGCACATCCTTATTCCACGGGTTGACTGTAGCCTCCGAAAGCCTGCCCGGCGCCCCGGGGGGAGGATACGCCGCCGCGGCTGCCAGCCAGAGGCCCAGCGCTCGGGGGGCCGAGCTCTGTGCGCCCAACGGGAGGAGTCGGGGAAGGATGGAGCAGGAGGCGGAGGGCTGCAGGCGGGCGGGCGGGCGGGCGGGCGGGCGGGCGGGCGGGCGGTGACGGCGGGCGGGCGGGCGGGCGGGCGGGCGGGCGGAGGAGGAGGAGGAGGAGGAGGAGGAGGAGGAGGAGGAGGACAGGGCATTTTGGCCCGTTGGTGTACGAGGCGCGGTTCTCTTTGTCCAAGTGTTGCTCTTGTGAACGTTGATGTTGCAGCGGCTCTTTGGTTCAGGAGGAGGCAGATGGCGGAATCGGAGGGTGGAGGTGGAGGGTGAAGGAGGAGGAGGAGGAGGAGGACGTGGGGGGGGGAACGGCGTCGGAAGCTTTGCGCCAGCCTGACCGGGTGATCATGCAGTCGACCCTGGGATGTAATCTAATTCATGTTAGCGGGCTCCAAGAGGAGGCCGTTGCGGCGCTGAGATTCTCAATCTTTTTTCTTTGGCCGAGTCGATCCGATCGCCCCTCGGGTCGGGCGAAAAGGGAACACTTCCTTCGCAGCTGGCTTCGGCCCCGCCGCGAGGCGCATTCCTCGCCTCGTCGGCGCCTCCAGCGCCGGGGGGCATCCGGAATCTTAGCTGCGTGATCTGATGCGCCAGACCCCCCACCCCCTCTTGAATCTCCCTGTTTCGCCAGCCCTGCCGTCTTTTTCTCTTTCCCCTCCTCTCCCCTCCCCCCTCCTCTCTCCTCCTCTCCTCTCCCTATTTCCCAGCCCTCCCGCCTCACCTCCTCTCCCCTCCCCCCCTCCTCCTGCAGTTTTCTCATGGTCGCCCCATCCCAAATGGTGGGTTCAGGTACCATTTCTGGCTACATCGAGCCTGGTAAGCCTCCCTCTCCCCTCCCCTCTGTTCCCTCGTCCGCTCTCCTTCCCGTCTCTCAGTGCCGTCGGGGCCCCATGGGTCGGGGTGGCCCCCTCCCCCTTCCCTGGGGCGATGACAGGAGATCCAGCCCCTGCTGGTCCGCCAGCGCCCGATTCCCCCTGGCACCAATTCCCCCCCTCTGGTCCCTTTCCGACCCTCCATTCCCCGCCCTCCTTCCTCCTGCCAATCCCTCCTCCACCCTCCCCTCACTCCCCCACCCTGCCTTCCATGCGCCCTCCCTTCTCCGTGCTCACTCCAGCTTCCAGTTCCCGCTCATCGGCCAGGGCGGAGGCGGCCCGCCGCGCCGAGCCGAAGCAGCAGCCCTCCGCGCATCGACGCAAGCGCGAGAGCGAAGCCCACGGGATCCGCGCTCGGGGCGCCCCCATGGGCACGAGTATTTCGTGGCCATCTCTCGTCCCCCCCCACGCTTCCCCCCCCCCCCACCAACCCACACCCCAACATCCCCCCAACACACAAACCCCCCCCCCCCCCCCCCCCCCCCTGCTCCCCGCTTGCGGGGAGACCCACCTCTCCTCCGACCATCCCTTCCACACTCGCCCGCACTCCGCGCCGACTACTCCCGCCCCCCTCCCTGGCATTCCAATTCCTCGGCCATCCTACGCCTCCGCATCCTCCTCCTCATCACCTCAACGTCTGCTCACTCCTCCTCCTCCTCCTCCTCCTCCTCTCCCTCCCCCCTCGATTTCCTTCCCCTCCTCCTCCTCCTCCTCCTCCTCCTCCTCCTCCTCCTCCGGTTTCCTCGTCCTTGGCGTCGGCGTCGGCTCAGGTCCGAGGTCGCCCAGCCGTCAGGAGCTCCGAGTTGATGGACTTGCTCGTCCTCTCGAAGAAATCGAATGGAGACCCATGCCAAGAAACACCCTGCTTGCCTCCAGCATGCCCTGGGTTTCTTGGGTTTCGATGTCTCTGCAGTGGAATTCGCGACGCCCCCACGCCAAAAATCAATGCACGCCCTGGGGTCTCAGGGTTGGGTTTCTTGTGGAAGGTTTCTTGTGGTCGAACCCCATACTGTAACGCGGCACAGGTAAGAGCTTCCTGAAGTCCGCGCGGATTTCTTGGATCTGCGCTTGACCGCCCCGGCGCTCGGCGGCGTCTCCATCGCGAGCGCTCCGCACGCCGCGGAGGGGGGTCAGTGCCGCTCCCTCCGAGAAAGCCGCGCTGACCTTCGACGGTTTCTGCTTATGTGATTGTATCCCCTTCTTCTTCTTCTTCTTCTTCCTCTTGTTCTTCTATCCTCCTGGTCGTCTCCTCGCCCCTGTCCGCGCCGTGATCTCGCGGTAGGGTGTAAGGGGCCCGCCGTGTGCGATCGCCGCATCCGTGTTTCTCCACGGTGCAGCTCGGCGCGACGTGAGGAGCATGGGGCCGTTCCAGCCGAGTCCGTCTGCGCACCGCGCCAGGCCGCCAGGAGGGTATGAATGACCATGAGCATCACTCCTCCTCCTCCTCCTCCTCCTCCTTCACCTCCTCGTCGTCGTCGTCGTCGTCGTCATCATCATCATCATCATCATCACCATCACCATAATTATCATTATTGTCATCACCACCACCACTATCATCATCATCACCACCATCATCATCATTATTCTCATTATTCTTATTGTTGTTAATAGTATTAGTATAATTACTGTTATTTTTGTTGCCATTATTACTTGAATCATTAGTAATAGCATCATCATTACTACCATCATTATCATCACCACCATCACCATCAGCATCACAATAACAGTCACCATTCTTACTCATCATGACCATTAGCATCACCACCATCTCCATTACAAGCATCATCATCGCCAGCATCATCATCAGCATTATCATCGTCACCACCATGATCATCATCAGTGTCACCATCACCATCACCATCACAGTCGTACTCATCATCACTCGCATCGTCACCAGCATCATCATCCGAATCACCATCAGCATCACCATCGTCATCCGTAGCAATTTTGGTCCAAGTTCGGAGCCAGCGGCTTGTGGCTTCGAGCTTGATCGCAGCCACATGCCTGGCTCGAGAGCCGTGGCCAAGAGGTGGCTGTTGATCCACCCTGTTTTATCCAGTGCGCGAGTTCGTGCCCCCCTTTTTCTCCTATGGCCGTCGTCCTTGCGACCCTGAAAGGAGATGGTCGCCGAGCATCTTCAGGCGACTGGACGAATGCTCGATGAAAAATCTCGGGTGTTGATGCCACGATCGTCATCCAAGGTCAGCCTTTCAAGAGTTCGGGCTCCAGTTTAGATGACATCCTTGCAGAGCAGAGTGCGGTTCAGGCTTGGTTGGGTGCAGTCAATCACGCTCAACAGATGGCTGCCGCTAAGCCTCCCGCGTGCCACTCTGTCCTCGGCGATCGGCTTGCGATTAAGTTCTCATTCGGATGCTTCGACAGGCGCGCCAGGTTACAGCCTGGCTTCGCTCGAGGATGGTCATATGTTCCTCATTCTCGGCTTTGCGGATTGTCTCGTGGCACAGACCTTTGAACGAGTGGTTCAGGACATCATCTCGCAGTGTGCAACAGAGACAGCATTAAGGCTGATTCGCATCCGTGCTTGCGACCTCCAGAAGAATCATGTTGGACTCCCCATCCCGAGCCATAGCGTCTGACTTGCCCGATACCTTCTGGAAGCTCAGTGAAGCGTACCAGATGACCAATATTCGGGGCCCTGCCGACGTGTGATCGCTTCGTGTTCGTCTCAGTCTTTCGCCTCAGCACCGTGTGTTGCTCTTCAAGCTGGGTAGGTGCCGTCATGTTGCCCGTGAAGACTTCCCGTTTAAGAAGGGCCTCCAAGCAAACTCGAACGGGACTGGTGGGGATGCCTTCGTGCTGCGCGCGAGAGATGACCCAGTCCCGTTCTTGCAAGTCCCCTGCTGCCCGCAGAATTCCCAGGTCGTTCGCAGGTTCTAGAGTTACGAAGTCATCCGGGCGCTGGGTCTTAGAGCCTTTTTGTTCGGAAATTGTAAGGACACGTTTGAAACGGTTCCCTCGGGTCCCTTGTGTGGATGAACCAGAGTGGCTAGGTCGCTCTGGTCCTTTTTTGTCCTTGGGCCCAGTTTTATTAAAGGTGTGGTTGATGCAGAGGGCGTCGCCCCTGCCATCAGGTGCCCTGGTTCGGAGCCGGGTGAGTCCAGCTGTGCCTCTCGCGATGGCGGGGGCACGCCAATTTAAATGTCTCGCCCTTCCTCCCCTCTGCTTTCTGCCTCTCCCTCTGCTCCCTCTTGGAACGCTCGGGGGCTCTTCGCTGCCGTCGCCTCTTCTTCCCTGGGCGCATCGCGGCGGTGCGAGAAGCCCTCGGCGTTCTCGTCGGGCCTACGGACTCTGTCTGCAAGGAAATCATGGGGTTTCTGGAGGTGTGGACGCATTGCGCCGCGACCTTCGTGGAGCGAGTCTTAGGTTCTGGATGTGTCTTCGAGATTGCTGGTGGAGTTTTGACCGTCCTGTCCGCCTCCCTTTGCTCTTTCTGCACGGACGTTCGGCGCTCTGTTATAGATCCTGCCATTCCTTATTCCTTATTTCTGGCCTGCTCACTTGGGCCTTCTGTCGTTCTCCCTACGGTATTTCAAGGATGCTTTCGAAGACGCGGGAAAGGCTGCAGTTCTGACTGGGGGTGGCTTCAGCTTTGCTCTGGTGGGAGATGTGGGGCAATGCGGCAATGGTTTTGCGTGGTGCCCTGGGGACATGAGCGCGCGTGACCTATCCGTTCAGGAATTTCCTCGCTGGGCTGAACAACGCCAGCCTGGCCCTACTCGTCGGGAAATTCACAGTGGGGCCTTTTTGCATGTGGGCCGTCTCGACTGTCTCTGCCTCGCTAGTCCCATTGCTGCCCTCTCTGACCTCTCTGTCGCACGCTCTGCCGTTGGGGGGCGAATCTGATGGGGGACGTGTTTGACCGCATTCCAGTGGTTGCTGCCGTGCGTACGTAGAGTCGGCCCAGATTAGTAGGTCGACCCTGCCAAATCAAGGGTACCCCTGTGTCCTGTGCCTCGCGACCCATGCTTCCTGCATTCCTGCGGCAGTGTGGCTCTCGGAGGGGTCTCGTGTCCTCTCGCGTGCCCTCTCCCATCGAGTCCGACTCTATGGGCCGTCGGAGCTCTCGAGGGCTTGCAAAAAAACCCAAGGATTGCAAAAAAAAACAAGGATTGCAATCCTACGAAGGGTTTTTTTTGCGATCCTTCACCCACAGTTTTTTTTGCAATCCTTCGCCCAAGGGTTTTTTGCCTCTCCTGGGCCGGCTCGCGCCGCTCCTCCCGATGCGGGGCCTGCGCTCTGGCTCGAAGCTCCGGGGCCGACCGGCGCCACGGGGCGAGCGGCTCGCTCCGGCGGGGGAGTGCGCGCGGGAGGCCCGGGCACACGCTGGGGGGCCGCCAGGGGTCGCTGGGGGGGCTTTGTCGGAGGGCACCAACTATACACCAACTCCGATCCTGGCCCAGGATCGCCTTGGGCCCAGGATCGGTGTATATGCCTTCTTGCCCAAGGCAGGAGGGCGTATACACCGATCCTGGGCCCAGGGTGATCCTGGCCAGGACCGGTGTTGGTGTATAGTTGGTGCCTTCCTACTTTGCCGTGTGGCTGCGGCACTGCGGGGAGTGCAGGCTCGGGGCCTCGAGGGGATCTCCCTCGTCCCTCGCGCTGTTCGATGCGACCCTCTGCGCGCTCGACTCGCGGGCCTCGATGCTTGGCATCAGGGGCGGGCCGAAACGGTGTTTTGGCGATGCCGCGGGCCGGCTTCGTTTCGGTGTCGTTTTGCGTTGCAGGCGGATATTGAAGAGAACACGAGGGAAACGAAGACAACACGAAAACGAAACACACCGTTTAGGTTCAGCCCTGGCTGGTATATGCCGCTCTCTCCCGAATCTTCGCGGCCGCGTCCAGGCTTTGCAAAGCGACCGTGCCGATGAATTTGAGCAAGGGGCTGATCAGGGTTTTCGGGGCCGAGATGAAGGCTGGGCTGAGAGCCGGGGTCCAGGGGCGCGCAGAGCTACGGCGTCCTCTCAGCAAGAGGATCTCCCTGGGCTCGATCCGGGGCCCCTCGGGTGGCACCCTGCCCGTTCCTGGGCGATTGTGGGGTGGCCCTGGCGCGGCGTTGGCGAGGGGTCTGGGGGCCGCGATCGCGATGGGCCTGTTGGCTCGACCTCGATGGCCATGTGGTAAGCGTGTTAGGGATCCCGGGTGATTTTGAGAGAATGATTCAGGGTCGGAAGGGCACAATGTGTTGGTCAGATGGCATTGTGCATTCATGCCGGAAAGACTCTGCTTCCGTTGCCATCTTCTGCGATCTCCACGGTCGCCCCTGCGACGTGCTTCTGGTCTCTTGCCGGGGGTGACCCTCCCGCGGATCTCACTTCATTCCCGTCTCGCTCTCCCAGTGCGCGCCGTCAGCTTGGCGTGGCTGATGCGGAATGCAATCTTACGTCGATTGCCTTTTCCTGGGGATTGGAACGGGCTGCCCGTGATGAGGCCACCGTGGTTCAGGAGTGTCTGAAAGGGCGGTCAAAGATTGAGCAGATCTTGGAGGCCGAGGATTCGGGGCTGCAGCGCGTGTATGGGCGGGCCGGGCGTGCGCGTTTCCCGTCGATGTCGCTTGTGGGTTTCCGGGCCACGCGACATCCCGGTTCCTTCGGGCCCAGGTATTGATGCAGATTCGCCTTGGGATTGCAGGTTTCTTCGAAGCTCCCGAGTTCCCCCCGGGCGAACTCGGGGCGGCTTGCTTCGGCGGCAAGCGGCGCCGGGATTCCCTGTTGCAGGGGGAGTTCGTCAAGGTGGCCCCTCGGGCGGGCTTCTCCTCGCATTTGCGCTGGGCCCGCGCGCGCGATGGCTGACCTCTGGGTCCCCGCGACAGGCCCTGGGACGGGCAGGTGATCTCTGGCTTGGGCTTCTGGATGTGATCTTCGAGTTGCCCATCCTCTTACCCCTGCTTCAGAACTCTGGCTCTGGGTCATTGGGATTCGGGCCAGTCTGGGGAAATGCGGGCTGGTGCGCCGTGGTCCTGCCTTGTTTCCCAGAGCAAGTTGGCATGCGCGGCGCCTTGTTTGTAGCCTCCTGGGAAGGGGGCTCAGAGCGTCCAGCTCGTTCGTCGCGCGAGGTATTCGGGGGTCCGGATCGGGTTGTGGAGGACGATCCGTGGAGAGGAAGCGCGCTGCCGAATAATTTCCAGATGTCTAAAGCATGTGTCAAACATGTTTTAGACATGCAAACACATGTTCAAAACATGTTTCGAACATGCTTTCGACATTTTAAACACACTCTTAATTCGATGATAGGACTGTTCGGGTGTCCACTGTCGTGGCATCCACAGAGATGGGGCCCGACGGATGGAGTGCTGTCGGAGAGGTTGCCTCGCGGAGGTGCCAGCAGCGCTGCACCGACATTCGGAGGCCTCGTGACGCGCCTGCTGTGGCCATCCGCCCATGCGTGGTGTTTGCCGTCTTTCGTATCCGAAACGTGACGCAGCTCTGCCCTATCTCGAAGGAGATTCTGCGAGTGGACGGTAACGTGCGCCTGGAACCGATTGCTGCGTGCTGCTTGCGCGGCTCGGTGGCCTGGGGACGGGGATCGAGTTCCCTGGCCTTGTCCGCGTTGGGGTTGCGATCCAGGTTCGTCTTGCGCGCCGCTCGGCTGCTTTCTCGAAAGTTCGCTTTCTTTTTGGGGGGCCTGGTTTCGCGAGGTCAATATACCACCCTAGGCGAATGCGGTCTCTTTGTTTGTCTTTCAATGATCATGGCCTCGCAGTCTCACTTCTCCCCCCGTGCGACTTTCCTAGAGGCGGGGGGGTTCCAAAAGAAGCTGTGTCGTCATCTGGGGATGCGCTCCCTCCCCGTCACTCACCCTAATCCATGTCTCCTGGGGCGACTGGGCCGTTGGCTTCCTGGGGTGCCTGTCTCTCAAATTGTCAGGGGTAGTTCAGGTAGTTCATGTGGTCGTCAAACATTGCAGCTGTTATCTAGGACTGGCTGTCCTCAGTATTCTCGCTCGAGGTGCCTGCGCCAGTGCTCGCTTCCACCGTGGTCTTGTCAGGCGCTGCTGGAACTGCGGGGTGGGGGGTGCCGTGGGTTCGCTGAGGCGTTGCGCAGTGCTCCTTGAATTTGGACTTGAGTTTAGCTCACGCCCCTTGGCTCGCCCAATTTTTGTAGCGACGGGTCCTGGTTCCGGTGGTTAGCTTTCGCTCTTTCACCACCGTGCCAGAATCGGCGCTTGATCCGCGCCAGTATCTTGGCTGCTTTGGTTGTTTGTTCAGGCATTTTTTTTTGGGGGGGGGGGGCTGCACATTGGTCCCCTCGGATCTCTTCAGAGCTTGTTTTCGGCCACGTTGCGGGTGTCGCCCCCAAAATTCAGGCCGCCTGGTCAGGGGGCCGCGGCGCAGTTGTGGCTGTTGGTCCACCCTATCCTTGTGCGTGCGAGTTCCTCCCTTCTCCCACCGATCGTCTGCGGCGTGGCCTTCGGTCCAGCGACCCGGAAGGAGTCGCGCGCCGATCTTCTTCTGGTGGCCGGACAGGCGCCAGCAGTGGGATTTCGGGCGTCGGTGCCGCCGTGGGCGCGCGGTTTCCGCTCGCCCTGCGCGCCGCTGATCTCCGATGATGCACTCTTTACCAGCCTCGAACTTGTCCCTATCCCTAAGATTGACACGCATAGGGATAGGGATATGCTCCAGGCTGGTAAACTCTGGGCTTGCCGCTCGGCCGGGGCCCGCGCTTGTGCCCCTGCCCTCCCTCTGCCTCTGCGGCCGCCCACCCCTGCCGCCGCGGCTTTCTCCCGCCGCTGCTGCTGCCCTCCGCCTGGCTCGGCTCCCGACGGCCGGATTTCAGGGCGTGCGGGCGCCGCCCGCTGGCTTCGCATCCTCTCTCCTCCTCTCTCCTCCTCCTCCTCCTCCTCCTCCTCCTCCTCCTCCTCCTCCTCCTCCCCCGTAGCCATTTTGGCTCAAGAGGCTCGAGGACCGAGGTGGAACGGCAGCCCGCCTCAGGCCAGGCTGCCTCGGTCCCAGGTTTCCAGCAACGCACAACCTCAGTTTCTTTCTTCTGCTGGTCGCCGCGGCGAACGGCCAGCACCCAGTCTCCCCGCAGCCATGGGAGGCTACAAGCAGTGGAAGAAATGCTACTGCCAGACGCCCAGCTGCTGGGGATGGACCTGGCAAGGGCATGGTGGTCACAAGCATTGTTCTGAATGCGGACGCAGTTTCAAGCCTCAGCCTCATCACTCCCGTCCAGCAGGTCACAAATCGGCAGGACACGATGATGGTGGCAGCACCCAGCAGGCCCCCCGCAACAGGTGGTCTCGCAGCCGAGGTGCATCCCGTGGACATGAGGCTCAACAGCAGCAGGATCATGGTCCCAAGACGTCCCTCGCTCCAGAGGGCACCGACCCAGCCAAGGACGACGTGGCCATCTGCATCCAGGCTGTCAACTTTTGGAAGAAGACGGTCGGCCAAGAGGGGAAGCAGTACATCCAGGCCTGCGAAGACCTCCGCCTGGCCAAGACCAAGGCGCTCGAGGGCAAGTCGCTGGACGCCAAGACCCAGTCGCTGGCCGACCAGCTCCAGCGGCAGAAGCGCAGGCTCGAGTCGAGGAAGGGCGAAGTTGAGAAGAACCTCATCAGCCTGGACAAGGCCGCCGAGGTGTACGACAAGTCCGTGGAATCGTACAAGGAGCTGCTCGCCGAGGTCTCCCAGCTGGAGGCTCAGCACAGCGTGGCAGCGAAGGCAGCAGTGGCGGAGGCGGCGGCTCGCCTCAATGGCCCTGACAACAAAGAAGACACGACCTTGCTCAACTTTGTGGACAGTAGGTTCCCGCAGGGCCTGCCAGACCACATCAAGAAGGAGCTCGTGGAGGTCAACAAGAAGCTGGAGCAGGAGTGGCAGCAACACCAGCAGCAGCAGCAGCAGCAGCCGCCGCAAGTGCTTCAACCAGGGGCGCCTGATAGTGGTGCTCAACCTGTTGCAGTCCAGACGCCCACCCCACCAGATCGACCTGGAGAAGGGCTCGGGCCTGCTGCAGCCGCCATGGAGGATGACAGCCACCGTGGCGTCATTCGCAAGCACGCGGGGAACGGCGAGCACCTGGTCCTCTCCACCGCCACGGGCATCCATTGCCTCAGCGAGGAGGCCCAGGGGGCGCAGGACCGCCTCGCCAAGCGCCAGGCCCGCCTTGCCGCTGCTGCACCTGGCGGCACAGGCGCGGGTGAGGCTAAGCCGTTGGATGGGTAATAACCTCAGAATATGCACGTTCAATTGTAGCAGTTGGTCTGGAGTCCGTAAGTTCATGGTTTCCAAGGAGGCCAAGGAAATCCAGATGATCTGTTGCCAGGAGACGCGCATTCGGGAATATGATCTGGTCAAAGAAACGGAGTGGTGTGCTAACAGGGGATGGTTAGCAATTTTGTCGCCAGCTGTTTTGAGTACCAAGGGTTTTCCGTGTCAGGGTACTGGAGTACTAGTACGTTCTGGCCTAGATCTTGGAATTACCAAGCTACCTCTTCCTGAAGGTTTCCAGAAGTCTCGGGCTACTGTCGTCAGCATTGAGGCTCCAGGTCACCAACCTTTCTGTTTAGGATCGCTGTATCTGGCCGACTCCGTTGGCTTGAATGAGGAGAACCTCACAGTGCTGACCAGTGTTGTGCAGGCCGCCTCCGACCACCTTTTGCCGCTCTTGCTAGCAGGAGATTTCAACGTGTGCCCGTCCAAAGTGATCGAAACGGAGTTCCCGACCAGGGCTGGGGTCCAGGTGATCGTTCCAGACACGCACACATTGTACACTAAGAAGTCAAAGACAATTATAGATTATTTCATGGGGTCGTACTGTTTCGAGCACTTCTTGAAGCAGCCCAAAGTTCTAGTTGACTACCCGAGTAGTCCACATAGGCCAGTCGTGTTGGATATGGTGATTGGGGCCCCATATCTCATTCCCGTCCTGGGGCAGCCTCAGTTCATCCCAGTGGTCGCCCCTGTGGGTCCTCGCAACATGGTCCCACCGTGGTCTCGAAGTCTTGGGGCTCTGGATTGTCTGGAAGGACTTCTTGAGGAACGCGATTAGTATGCCGTGTTTGGGGACACGGGGCAGTGCTTTCCTCTTCAGCCAGTTTCGCCCGATGCCTTAGTTGCAGCCGTGGGCGCGGCGCATGGCTACCTAGTGGACGACATGTCCACCACGCTCAGTATCGTTACCGACACGCCGCTCAAAAGTAAGAGGCGCCGAGCTCAGGTGCCAACGATAAGATGGATACCCGCCAAGGCTGTCGAGGCCAAGGATAGGAGGAGTTGGAGGAATGCAGCAGCTACTTTTAGATGGTTAAGGAACAAAGTTACCAACATCAGGAGGGGAGTGGAGGAACAGGACCTCGAGGAGCTCCACCAGGCTCAGCTCGACCTCGCCTCACCTCCTGCTGATTTGGAAGTAGTCGCAGAGTTTGAAGCTTTAAGAACCAGTGTACGCACGTGTATTCAGGCTACCCTTTTGGATGCCACCCACAGTGAGCCCAACTTCGAGCTCATCGCAACCGTTTTCGAAGATCTGGACTCGGAGATTTCAAAAGCTTTGGACCGTGAAATCGCCAGGGACCGCTCCGACGACCGTCAATCCTGGAAACTTTGGGTCACAGAAGCCATGGGGAAAGGTGTTGGGTGGGCCCACAGATGGAGTAGTAGACTGACGGCTTGGCAGCCCTCAAGAGTCTGGAGTTCTGCTAAAGCCCGCTGGTCTGGTCGTCCGATCGATATGTTGGAGGCGGAACAGCAACGTTTAAGTAAGCTGTGGCGAGCTCGACCTGAGGAGCCTGCCCTTCTTCAAGCAGAATTGCGAGGTGAAGACCTTGCAGACATTTCAGCAGATCAGTTGCGCGCAGCCAGCCGCAAATTCAGTAGTACCACTGCTAGGACCTGGGACGGGATCCACCCTAGACACTTCAGCCTCCCCGAGGACGCCCAGCTGGCTATTGTGTGTAGGCTCCTTAGGTCCATCGAGAGGATAGGGGCCTTTCCGACGCAGATACGAGCCATCGTGACGGTTCTGATCGAAAAGCACAAACCAGGTCCTAACCCAGGTCCTAGCTACAGGGGTATAGGTATGATGCCTGGTCTTTGGAGAGTTTGGGGCAAGCATCGTCAGCTCGAGTTTCGTGCCTGGGAACGCGCTCACCCGCGTAGATATCTAGCTCATCAAGCTGGCAAAGGTGTTTTTGGAAGTTGTTTTCGAACAAGCAATGCAAGCAGAAGGGCAATTCTTGGGAGATAAGAAAGTTTTCTCAGCTGCTGTTCCTTGGGATTTATCCAATTACTATGAATATGTGGATAGGGGACTCTGGAGGGACAGAGCTCAGGATACCAATTTCTCGGATTCCCTGGTAGTCACTATTTGCAACCAGTACCAGGCGCCCAGGACAGTAGCCACGAGATCCTCAGCCCTACCAGCAGGTTGCCCAGAGAGAGGTATAGCTGCAGGCTGCTGGGCCGCCACTTTTGTTGTACAGCAGTACTGCCTGCCGCCCATCGACATCTGGGTGGCGCAGAACCCCAGAGTGCAGCCTACCATTTTCATTGACGATTTCCTGCTTGCCAGCCACAACAGCAAGCCGAACAAACTGATAGCAGATCTAGTCACGGCCTCAGCCAGTATGCATCAGTCGATCGTTGTCGATCTTAAGTGTGATATCGCTAAGCACAAGGCTGCTGTTGTGGCTTCGACGCCGATGATCAAGGCCGATCTTGCGGCCAAGCTCGGCCAGTGGGCTGGCCCCCAGGCTGGTCTGGCCGAGACGGCAGCCACTAACTTAGGAGTCGACTTCACTGCAGGAGCCAGACTAAGGAGCAAGGGAAGGAAAGCTTTAAAAGGAAGAGCCTGCAAGTTGAAGTTGAGACTTCGTCGCCTGCGCGCCCTTCGTGCTGCTGGAGCTGACACTCGTAAGGTTTGGAATACGGGACTCCAGCAAGCTGGTTATTTTGGGACTGAAATTCTTGGGATGTCTGTGCAGGAGCTCCAGGAGGCTCAATCGCTGTTCTTGAAGGTTGCTGGGCCCAAGTGTGCTACGCGTTCTCGGGCCTTGTCGCTCGCTATCCTTGAGGACCCTACCTGGAGATCCGCCCTGGGGCCATGCATGTACTGGAGCATCATAGTCTTCCGAGCCGCCCAAGACCCTAGGACATCAGAATTCACCCTGCCCGAACTCCGACAAATGGCGGCCAATATCCTGGACAAGCCACCCTCGGGTTGGGGAAACTTACGAGGTCCTCTTGGGGCGGTGTATTTAAGTCTACCTAGAGTTGGCTGGTCATGGACCAGCCCCATGGAGTTCATGAGTGGGGAGGGCGAGGTCTACCCGCTCACCACCAGTTCGCCAGCGCTCATTCGTCAGATGCTGGAGGCAGCTTGGCACGACGGGCAGGCGGAGCAGGCGGCCATCAAGATAGGAGTGCCAGCAATTGATTTGTCACACGCCAAAGCAGCAGTTGCGGATAAAAGATTATCTAAGCAAGATCGAAGTGTTCTCGTCTCGTACCTGACCCAGTCGATATGGACCAAGTGTAGACTCAAGGAAGCAGGTTACGACATTGACACCACGTGCATATGCGGGGCCCCCCAGGACCACATATTCCACCGCCTTCTGGAGTGCCCCAATTGTGCTCAGCTAAGGGAGGAGTTTCTTGAGGAAGGAGATGTGGAAGCCCTGAAGGACCCAGCAGCCTTTGCCACGTGTGCGGGTTTTCCCGAGCCGCCCCCTTTCAAGGTCCCGCGGCCCGTAGGTTTAGGTTTGAATGAAGCTGTGTTTTGGTCCCGCGACGGCCGTCAACCCGAGGAAGTTTTCGTTGGCGAGGTTTACGTCGACGACAGCGTGGCCAAAATGGGCCACGCTTGGTTTCACGCCCCAGGCTGGGCTATGGTTAAATGTGACCCCCATGGGGAAATAGAAGCCTACCTGTATGGGCCAGTAGGCAGCGCGCTTCCACCCACCTCCCCAGCGGCAGAATTCCTAGCGTACCTAGCCAGCAGCCAGTTCAGAGGAGTAACTAAGATCTACTCCGACTTTAAGGGAGTCGTGGCCTTCCACAATTCGGGGCTCCCTGCCAGTAGGAAGAATATATATGACGGGATTGGTGCTATGGCCAAGCTTGGAGAAGCCAGCCGCGACGGGGGTTTCGAAGTAGCCAAGGTCAAAGCCCATCAAGATGTAGATTCCCTCGAGCGCTACTCTGAAGAGTGGCGCCACGCCTTGGGAAACGATGCAGCCGACAGAGTCGCCAAATTAGCTGCCTCTCGCCTCCCCCAGCCCTCGGCCAACGAGCGTGAGGCCCAGCAGCTGCTCGACCAGCGAGTTCGAAGGTTCCTTCGGTTTGTGCCGAAGGCCCTAGTGCTGTGGCCACCAATTGCGCCGAGGGTTGGGGGAAAGGCCCTGTAGGGGCCTGTGAAGGCCACCAACCTCGTTGTCGGAGCTGGCTCAATCGCGGAAGTGTGGCAAGGCGGAGCTAACTCTGGGGGCTCCTCGGGCTCTGGAGCTGCGGCGGCTCCTCCCCCTCCCCGCCCCCTTCGGGCCGCCCGTGCTCGCGTCGGGCACGTCTGGGCGTGGCAGAAGAATCGTTGGCTCTGCTGCGTCTGCCACTCGCGTTGCCGCTCAGACAAAGTAAAGGTTTCACGCGATAAGGAAAGGTGCCCAGGCAATGCTGCTAGACTAGCTAAGCTAGGCATGCAGCCCAATGGGCACAAGCTTTTTGTTTACGACAGTTTTGTTGACGAGCGTTTTATTGTTGCATGTCACCTGTGCGGCAGTTATTCAGAGTGTACTGTGAAGAGCCTCCAGAAGAGTTGTCTCAGGAAATTCAAGTCACACTTTTCAGAAGGCGCCCATGCGCGCCTCCAGGAGGGGAGACATCCACGGGCCTCTAAGACGAGTCCCATTGTCTTCATGCCTCCGATTTCAATCGATGCGGTTGCCACCCAGGCAGCCCAGGCGCTCGAGTCGCAGTAAGCGAAGTCGAACCCCTTCCGAAGCCGTGCGATGGTCCTCCTCCTCCTCCTCCTCCTCCTCCTCCTCCTCCCCTTTCTCCTCCTCCCGTTCCTCCTCCTTCTCCTCCTCCTCCCCTTTCTCCTCCTCTTCTTCCTCCTCCTCCTCCCCCTCCTCCTCCTCCTCCTCCTCCTCCTCCCCTTCCTCCTCCTCCTTAACCACCTCCCCTTCCTCCTCTTCCGTTCCTTCATCTGCATCTCTGCGCAGGCCTGCTCTCGGACTGTCTCTGAGCCGCGGCCCCGTGGCGCCGACGCCTGTTCCTCGACGGCGGGTTCCGCGAGAGCCTTCCTCGCTCCTGCTGTGCGAGCAGTCCTCCGCGGTCGCTCTTCGGCCGATTGGCGCCTGGGGGTTGCCCGACGCACGCGCTGGCGACGAGGCGTTTGTAGGGCCCTGCCGAGCCACCGCCCGCTTTTCTGACTGCCTGCGCGCCGCGGGTCTCCGACGACGCACTTCGGGCCGCCGCCCCGCCCCGACCTTCCTCGGCCGCGGGGTGCGTGAAGGTTCCCGCGGGTGTGGTCGCTGGTTTGGATGCTGATCGTTTCTCCCCCCTCTGCCCGTGTCACGGGCAGTGCCTCGCGCGCTGGGCTAGATCGGCTGCTGCTGACATTTACGCAGCCTGGACGCACCTGACCATCGATTGTGAAGTCTTCATTGCCACCGTTGTGCCGGGAAACAACTCAGCATACTCATCATCATCGTCACCAACTGCATAATCAGCACACATTGGCGTTATTCAGATCATCGTCGGCGTCATCGTCATCGTGCTGGTAATCGTTTGTCTTTATCATCATCGCCAGTGTCATCGTCGTCAGAATCACTATGCACCGCGGCCATCATGATCGCCGTGGTCATCACCATTGCCACCGTTACCATCAGTCACCATCAAGCCATCGCCGCCGCCATCATCATCATCATGCCTCTTCTATTCTCTGTGAGCAAGCTCCTGCTGTCTCCGCAGCTTCTCTGCCCAAGTGCCCCCCGGCGGCCGCGCGCGCGGGCGCCTTATGCAGGCGGTCGCACAAGCGGCTCTCCAGGGCGTTGGGGAGATTTTGTTCAGGGGGCTGCGGGCCGCGCTCTACGAGCGGCTCGAGGCTGCCCCCCTCTCTGTGCTTCAGGACCAGGGGCCTCCAGCTCCTGCCTGGTCCATCCTGCAGGCGGACTCGTCCGAGGGCGAGGGGGCCTCCTGCCCTCTCCCTTCGGCGGGTTCCACCTGCCCCACCGTCTGCCTCGGGCTGGCGGTGGACCTGAGCGGCGGGGTCTCTCCCTGGCTGCTCAGCACGGTCGCCGCCCTCCTCTGGGTGACGGCCGCCTGCAGCGCCTGCGCGGGCTGCTGCCTCGGGCTGCTGGGCCCGTACGTGTGGCGGAGGCTCTGGCCCTTCGCCTGGCCGCGCGGCGCGGTTTCTGCTTCACCTGAGCAGGGCCGCCGTGCGGCGCGAGCGCTGGCCTACGGGGCTCCGCCTCGACCTCAAGCGCTCGAGCGGGCAGACGCCCAGCGTGCGGGCGGCGGCGTCCACGGCGGCGCCCACTGATGGCGGAGCTGCCACCAGTTGGCGGAGGGCCCCTTTGGCCCGAGCTCTACCCTTTCGCTGCGCCCACGGCGCGCGACTACGCACGATGGCGCCTAGACGACGGCGACACCAGCTGGGCGGCTATCCCCCTCGCCTCTCGAGAAGGGGGCATCCTGCTGGCCCTGCCTGGTGCCTTTCGCTCTACAGCGGAGCTCGAGGCTGCCGAGGCGGATGGCTTTGCTGGGATGATAGGCCCCTTCCAGCTAGTGGACGTCCAGCTCCAGGGGGCCGCTTCACGGCCGCTCGCCACTACCGCATCCGTCCTCGTTATAGATATCGAGGTTGCCGAGCTCGAGCTCGAGTCGCTGTACCCTCTAGAGGTCGGCGACGACGCAGGCATCGTTCCCTTCGCCGAGGTGCGCAGCCGCGTCTATTGGCCGCATCCTTCGGGGGTTCGGGTGCTTCGCGAGGGCTACGCTCGTTTGCACGGCGCCCCGCCTACCGCAGGGGAAGAGCCTCTCCCAGGGGCCGATCGGGCTACCCCCTACCACTCTGCCGACGAGATGGAGGAGCCCGAGGGGTTCGCGGCCGACGGGGAAGCCGACCGCGCGGCCCCAAGTGCGCGAGCCCCCGCGGTCGCTGGAGCGCCGCGCGGCCCGCCCGCCAAGCGCGCTGGCGCCGCCGCGCCGCCACGGGTCGCGGGTCCTGCTCCGATTGCTCCTGGCGCTCCTGCGGCGTCTCTGGACGACGGGGCTCCCATGACCCGCGCCGAGGTAGCTGCCGAAATGCGCGCCTTGCTTGCAGCCCACGCGGCCTCCACGATGGTCGGCGGACCCGAACCGCTGGGCCCCGCTCCGGCTGCCCAGAGCGCTCGGCCCGAGGTGCCTCAGCTTTTCAGCGACGAGGCGGCGCGCCTCGGGCTGGATCCTGCGGGGATCGAGGCCGTCTTGTCCCACGCACCCGTGGCCCCTCATCGGGTCTCCGCGCGCCCCAAGGGACCCACCTCCGCGCTGGTCTCGGCGTGGGAGAAGGCGCGCTCTTCTGCTGTCCCTCGGGCCCCTTCGTCCGCTTTCGGACCGATGGGCCCCCCGCCGCCGCCTGGGCTAGCCTATCCCGCTGCGGTCGACGGCTTTGCCGAGGTGGGCGGCGCCGACGGGTTAGAGCCGCCCCTTGCGGCCAATCCGACGGACTTCAGCCTCATGCTTCAGTGCCTGCACCAGTCCCTTTCCTTGCAGCAGGGGCGGGGCCATCGCCCAGCCTTCCACCCGCTTCTGGGGACCCTGAGCGACCAAGCTCAAACTCCGCCCGCGACCTCGGGCGACCCCGCGCACGCATCGGCTCAGATGGGGGGAATCGCTCGGAGGCGCGAGTGGCAGCAAGCGCTGATGCAGCACGGCCCCGACGTGCGAGGACTGATGAGGGAGAATTTGGCCCGCGTTCTGGGCGTGGAAGTCAGCGCCGTGACCCCCATGGCCATGCATCAGTACTTTCGCGAGCACAGCCCCCTCGGGGCTCAGCCGTCGACGCACGAGTTGTTGACGCATTTTGCCTTCCTCAGCGCCGAGCTGTGGCGGGCCTGCGAGGAGGGCAACCCCGAGAGGGTCCAGACCTTGCTGACTTGCCAGTGCATGTTCATCGACCAGTTGGCGGGGGACCGCGGCTACCTCGAGGCCGCTTGGTTCCTCACGGGGCTGGAGCCTCCCCCGTGTCGCGTGACCAGTCGTCACACGGAGCGCGAGGCCCAGACCCCGTTTTCACCCCTAGTGGATCCTCGCTGGCTGTCGGCGCAGGGCGAATACATGAAGGAGCTGCAAGCATTTCGGGCGCGCCTCGACGCCGAGCGCGCCGTCGCGCTCCCCAAGCATCCACCTCATCAGCCCAAGCAGCCCAAGGTCTCAAAGCCCCCCTTCAAGTCTCAGGGTGCTCCCAAGGCCCCGAAGGCGGTGCCCAAGAAGGACTGAAGATGCCCTTGGCGCCCGCCTTCTTGGAGGGGGGGCCTTCGCGTGGCCGAGGTACGCCGCCGCAGACAGTCTGCACCGACGCTGCTATGGCTGCTAGGCGTGTTTGGGCGCAGCGAGGGCGTGAGGGTAGGAATGCGCTCCTCCAGCGATGCTGTTGCGGCCCCGCAGGGAGGAGTACGTTCCGCCACCACGCCCCTCGCTCTGCTCCGAACCGCCCCTCGGATCCATTCGGCCATTTTGGCCGTCACCTGCCTCAGTCGAGCGCTCCCCCCATGGGGCCTGCAGCCCCTGAGGTTGGTGTTCTTGCTGGTGCTTGTTCTCCTTCAAGCACCCCTGCTGCTCTTGCCAACGTCGCGCCATTTGTCGCTGACTTGTCTGCCTTGCTGCGCCTGTTTCCAGGTGCGAACATTGATATCACCCACTGGGCGGCAGCGCTGTCCCAGGTTGGGATGGGTGCTCGATGTTCTCTTGGATCTTTCTCCCGCTCATCAATGCGTGCAATGGACCGGGACGACCCGTACCTTTTGGGGCCGCCTCCCCGCGATCCTTGGCCGTGCCCGCCTGCTCCACCTCTTGGTCCCCCGCCTGACGGCTTGTCGGCGAGGCGCAGGGAGCGCTGGAGATTGCGGCGCGCGGCGCGGACGCTCGCGCAGTATTCTGTTATTGCGTTGAACTGGCTCACTTTGGGTCATCCTAGCCTCGCTCCCGCCGAGGCTCGCGTCCGTGCCACGGTCTCGCCCTGCCAGGAGGGCGTCCGCACCCGTATCGAACGGTTGTGTCGGATCGCAGTTCGCCTCGCCCGTGGTGGCAAGAGCGACTTAGGTCGAGCCTTCGCCAAGTTCGACTCTACTGAGGTCTCGCTCCATGGCCTGGCCACCCATGTTGCAGCTTTGGAGGCCTCCTTCACCTCCTCTTCTTCCGTGCCCGCCCCCATGCGGCACTGCCCGACCAGCGCTCCTTCCGTGCCTGGTTCGCTGGCGTCTGCGGCGGCTTGGGACTCCACCCAGGTCGAGCCCTTCGATTTAAAAGTCAGGGCGTCTCGCATTAAGTGGGATTATTCGCCAGTGTTTGATCCCATTCCATTTCTCTCTGACGCTCGAGTCCGCGAAGCGTTCATCAATCCAGAGGAGATGCGGCTCCCGGCGTCAGAGTGGCCTGCTGGCCAAAAGGGGGCGCGTGTCCATATGGACCGCGCCGAGCTGTGGGCCCTGCTCCAGAAGTGGGATGCCTGCGGCGCCCTGTGCCTGACTCCTGCTTCGGACCTCGCCTGGGATGAAGCCTGCGGAGCTTTCAGGGTACCGAAGGACAGCGACTACGACAGGCTGATCCTGAACCCAACGGTCGTGAACAGCCGCTGTGCCTCAATCTCATCCAGCACCCAGCGCCTTGGCCAGGGTTTCCTGCTGTGCCGTTTGGGTCTGGCGCCTGGGGAGTGGCTGGCAGTTTCTTGCGACGACCTACGGGAGTTTTACTACACTTTCCGCGTTCCTCCCGCGCGCGCCAGGCGTAACGCCCTTCGCGTTCGTCTGCCATCATCCCGCTTCAAGGCCTTTCGAGCCTGGCGCCCCGAGCTCGAAGGTGTGGACGTCGCGCCTTGCCTCAATGCTCTAGCGATGGGCGACAACATGGCGGTGGAGATTGCCAACTCTGCACATGAAGGCGTCTTGCACAGCTTCGGGGCCTTGCGGCCTCACGAGCAGGTTGTCCACCGCTCGCCCTTCCCGCGGGGCCCGTTTGTCGAGATGCTGAATATTGATGACCATACAGGTTTTCAGAAGCTCTCGTGGCATGGCTCCGCTCCTCGCCCCGACGACCCCTGTCGTCGTGATCGTGAGGTCTTCGCCGCCTGCGATGCAGGCTACCCGCGCGTGGGCCTGATTCAGCATCCAGGCAAGCGCGCGCGCGGCGAAACGCACAAGGTGGTGGTGGGCGCCGAGGTGGAAGGGCGCATAGGCATCGTCTGCGCTCCCTTAGTGCGGACGGTGGCCTTGTGCAGGCTGACCCTGATCCAAATCTACCTCGGCATCACCACACGCTCCCTGTTAGCCTCTCTTGTGGGCTGCTGGGTCCAGGTGTTCCTCTATCGCCGTCCGATGCTCGCCATTTTCACGCACGTCTACAACTTCCTGTCGCGCCTGGCGACCGAGGAGGGCATTGAATACGACTTGCCTCCTTCTGTTCGCGACGAGCTTTTGGCCTGCACCTTTTTAGCCTTTACGGCTATAACCGACCTTCGGGCGCAGCCTTGCCCCGAGGTGTTCGGTGCGGACGCGTCTCTCGGCTGGGGGGGCGTTGTCCGCGCTCCTATCAGCCCGCAGCTCTCCGCCGAGCTGTGGCGCAGATCGGAGCACGGGGGGTGGCACACGATCCTGCACAATCGGAGCCTCCTCGCCGTACTCAGCCGCGGCGTGCCCTTGGGCCCTGAGCTCACCCAACTGCATCGCGACCTGGGGCTCCCTTCTATTGAGCCCCCCGTCGCGCCGCGTTGGGTCACCGAGCTATCAGAGGCGCTGCGCTTTCGGCTCGCGTACAAATGGGAGTTTCGCATGCCCCGTCACATCAATATCCTTGAGACAACGGTGTATAAGAGCTTGTGCAAGTACTGCTGTATTCGCCTCCCTGACTCTCGTATCCCCGTTCTCTTGGATTCAAAAGTGGCTTTGGGCGCGACCGCTCACGGGCGCAGTAGCTCTCCTGGTCTATCTCACGTTCTTTCGACCACTTTGCCCTATGTGATAGGAGGAGGTTTATATATGGGAGGCATGTACGTGCCTACGGACGTGCACAGGGCCGACGACCCCACGCGGAACCGTGCGGTGAGGCCCCCGTCCCGTGACCCTCCCGCCTGGTTAGTTGAAGCAGAGAGAGGAGAATTTACTCGCTTTGATTGCATTGCGTACGCCGACTCCCGCTCGTCATTCCCTACTTGTCTCTGGGGCCGATTTGTTGCGCAGCTTGTGGCTCGAGGCCCCGAGGGGCTGCTCAGCCACCGCTGGGCGGCCGCCCCCCCCCCCTCGGAGGGCGCGGGGATGACCGCCGACGCCGCCAGCGACGGCGCCCAGGGGGAGGCACCTGACCCCTCGGGCGCCGCCGAGAGCAGCATTGAAGCTGCTCTCGCCAGCGGAGAGCGTCGCGGGCCTCGCAACGCGCTCTTCGCTGACAGCGAACGGCCTCTCGCGTCCTCTGCAGACGCCACGCCAAAAGCGTCTGCCTCCGCGGAGGGCGGCTCGCCCGGCCCCGACCCTGGCGCCGCCAGCGCAGGATCGGCTCCCCAGGCCGCCAAGCGTGCTCCGCCACTGGCCCTCCGCTCCAAGGCCGCGGCGGCCCCTCCGCCTGCTATCGGGGTGGGCTCGTCGCGCGTCGGCTCGCGGGAAGCGCCAAAGGGGGCCTCAGCAGCTACCCCCCGCACCTTCCAGCGAGCGGCCAGGGTGAGCGCCTCTCGCCAACTGCTTGGCGTAGTGGACGGGGCCTCGCGCGGCACAATTGAGGCCGCCTTCAGGCGCCAGTCCCTAGTCTACCATCCAGACAGGACTCCCGCGCACCTGGGCGCCGACGAGCGAGCAGCCCGCGCGCTGAAGTGGAAGCAGCTCTGTGACGCCAAGTCAGTGTTGCTCCAGGCCGTCTCGCAGGCCGCCGCGCCGCCCGATGTTCCTAGCACGGGCGGCGACGGTCCTGCCGCCCGCGCCTACGCCCGGGCCAAGGCGGCAGGAAAGGGCGCCCGCAAGGGCAAGCTGGCTCCAGGGTCGACCATGGCCCTTCAGGCACTCGAAGAGGCGGTCTCCTCGCGGGTCGCCCTTGCGAGCGCCGAGCTGGCCCCTCGGGCTGCCCTCCCCGCCTCGGGCGCGCCTCTCCCGAGGGGCGGGGTTTCGTCTGCCCTCGCGACGCGGGCGGCTGAGTCGGATGCCACCCTCGTCTCCGCCGTGTCGCGCGGCCGCGTGGAGCTCGACGCACTCCGCACCGCGCGTGCCGACGCCACCAGGCGCACGGTGCAGGCTCCTGCACGCGGCGAAGGAGAGCGTGCCGTCGCTCGTGCCGAGCTCGCGGAAGGGATGGCCGATCGCGCCTACTTCCGACGCGTGCGCGAGGCCGCCAGTCGAGAGGCCGCGGGCTTGCCGCGCACTGCTCCCGTCCAGCTGGGTCGGGATTGGCGCAAGACCTTGCGCGCCGTCCTGCACAACGCTGAGGTCTCGACGGGCCTCGCCATCGCAGAACGTGCCGCTCGTGCTGGGGACGCACCCGCGTCGTCCACTGGCCGCTCCTTGGCCGAGGTGGAGGCTGAGGACCCGCGCGCCTTGGCAAGGCCCGCCGACGACCTTGCGTCCAGCTTCAGCCGTCGTGAGCGGCGCGCGGTCCGCGCCCGCCTGGGCCCGCGGGATGAAGCGGTCGAGGACCAGCCCAACCGCGGTGGTCACGCGCCGCACTCCGCCTCGCGCACGGGCGCCGCGCGCACCAGGCGCGCCGCCAGGCAGCGGCGGGCTTCGATGGCGGCGCTCCCCGCCCCTGAGGGGGGGGCCGCCACGGCGCCTGGCCGCAGGGCGCGTCGCACTGCCAATGCGCGCCGCTGGGCAGGCGCGGCACGCCCCAGCTCCGCCGCGGGAGTGGGCTCCCCACCGCGGAGCCGCAGCCCTGCCCGCAGCCCGTGCGCGTCCAACCCGTACGGGACCGACCGCACCTCTCCCTCGGGGGGCTGCTCGTCGCCTCCCGTCGACGGCCCGATCTCGCCCGAGGAGCCGTCGGAGCCGCCTGCGGGGGAGGCATCGGAGGGCCCGCACACTCCTGACGGGTCCCCGCCCGCGAGCGTTCGCAGCCGCTCGAGAGCGGAGCCCGCGTGCGACGAGGACTCTCCGACGGAGCTCGAGGACGTCGTGCTGAGTGCCCTCGCAGACTCCTCGATGGACCTCGAGCGCGTCGTAGCGGGCCTGAACCCCGAGGTCCTCCGCCGCCTGCAGGCGGCTTTCCCTCGCCGCTCGGGGGCCTCTCCGCCCGCCGCTCGGGCCTCGGCTCGCAGTCGCTCTCGGGGCCGCGGCGCGCGTCTAGGCTCCGAGACTCCGCGGCCCGTGCCCCCGCCGCCGCCGCCGCCCCCTCACCACTCTGGTGGGCGTGCGGCGTCGCGATCCCGCGCGTCGACCGCAGGCCAGGGGCTTAGTCGGGCCGTCGCGCGCGGCTCCTCTCGCGCGCCTTCGCGTCAGGCGACGTCGCCTCGGCGTCGCGAGGTGCGCTCCCCTCGAGTCGCTCCGAAGCGGCGCCCGAGCCCCGCTACTGCGCAGCGGCCAGCCACGTCCCGCCATGATGCGAGCTCGGGCGACGCCCACGCAGGCAGCTCCCGCGCGGACTCCGCTGCTCAGGCCCCTCCGTCTTCGGTAGGCACGCGCTCCTCCAGCGATGCTGTTGCGGCCCCGCAGGGCGGCTGAGGTCTTTCGCACCCGCAGGGGCCGCCGAGCCCGAAGGCAGAGATGACCTGCACTGCCTCCTGCAGGCCTTGCACGCCTATAAGCGCCTGTTTCAGACAGGCGGCGCCGAGCCGATCGACGAAGCCTCGTGGTTGCATCCTTACGTGGCCGCCGTCGAGCCCGAGGCTATCCCCGCGGGCGCTGACCTCCAAGCCATGGGGGCGGGCGCCATCCGTGGCATCGGGCTCGGCTCAAAGATCGAGCACAGGAGGCGCGCGGGCAAGTTGGCCTGCCTTTTCGACCTTCTGTACCACGTGCAGGACGGTCACGGCGCCATCCCAGCAGCGCTGTGGGGATCTCATTCCCCTCCGTCCGAGATCCTCGACGCGTTCGCGGAGGTGGTGCCCGTTCCACATCATTCGGGCCTCACGTCCTCGGCAGCTCGTTCCGAGCTCGCCGAATCGGCCGCAGCTGCGCGCGCCGAGCCGCGCCCGCCCTTTGACTGGGCGACCCTCGAGGGAGGGGGCGCTCTGCCCGCCGACATCGAAGCAGGGGCTCGCCGTGCTCACCGTAACATGGGCGGATCCTTCACCTCGGCGCGGGCGATGCTGGCGGAGGCGTCGGGGTTCGAGACCGACGGGCGGGACACCCTCGTTCCGCCCTTCTACGCGTCCAGGAGCAGGAGGGCCGCCACGCTGATCAGCTCTCCCAGCCCTGGCCGCCCTGCGCTCATCCTGTGGTGCGTCTGCGGCCTCTGCATCTCTCTGGGAGCCGCGGCGCCGACCGCAGGCCAAGGGCTTAGTCGGGCTGCGCCTTCCGCGCCCGCTCGCCCTCCGCGCACTCCCTTCGTGCGCGATTCTCACCTCACCTCCGCGTATCTCGATCGTCGCTCGAGATCGATTGATGCGTTCGAACTGTGGTTAGCAGAACACACTGGCGTGCCGCCCGCCACTCTTTACCGTAGCGGGCTACTTCTCGCCCGCTTCCTCGCGACCTTCGGCGTGTGGCTTCATGATGCAGGTTTCCCTCATTATATTCTGGTTCATGCCATCTTGGGAATCCAGAGCGCTCATCCGCATTGGAAGGCCTTTCTAACAGAAGCTTGGGACGTAGCGAGACAATGGAAGCTCGCGGAGCCGCCAAAGCTCCGCCCGCCCTTACCTCGCGCTCTGCTGCGCGCTATGGTCGGTCTCTGTTTCGCCTGGGACTGGCCTGTGATGGCGGCCTTGCTGCTCATGGGCTTTACGATGTTCCTCAGGCCTGGCGAGCTGCTGGCGTCACGCCGCTGTGACTTGTCGCTTCCTTGCGACCGCCTCGAAGTTGAAGGGGATGCTTTTCTTTCGATTCTTGTTCCAAAGACCAGGAGAACGTACCCGACGCAGCATGCTCGCTGCTCCGATCGGGGCACGGTGAAGATTCTGAATCAAGTGTTTGGGCGGTTGGCTTCCACCGATCCTCTCGCCCCTTTCGGTGCGAGCGGCTTCCGTACTCGGTGGAATCATTTGCTTTCGGCCCTGGGCGTCCCTCTTGCCAAAGCGGGTCAGGGGCTCAACCTGACGCCCGCATGTCTGCGGGGCTCTGGCGCAACAGACTTCTATATCGCTACGGAAGACGTCCCTCGCGTCTTCTGGCGGGGGCGTTGGCGTCAGGCTTCCAGTGCTGAGCGCTACCTGCAAGCCGCCGCCGCTTCCACAGTTCTTGCTGCGCTGCCCGAGCCCGCACGGGCGCGGATCCTGTTCTTCGCCACCGCCAGCGACCGCCTTGTCGCTTCATTTCTCCAAGTCGGCCCCGCCGCTTGGCCTGCCCTACTTGCGGCCGCCCGCCGAAACCTTGTCACTTCGCAAGGTCCTTGAGCACGGGTATGGCTGCCTCGCCGTCGTCGGCGAGCAGGCGGTCTCCCCCGCCTGACGCGCGGCGCCCCGGCACGAGCGCGCGGGACGGGCCTGCCCATTTTGGGCCGCCCCGCGCGCGCGAGCCGCGGCCGCGCTCGGAGACAGCTCGCTAGCGCGCGAGCGGGAGAATGCCTCTTCTATTCTCTGTGAGCAAGCTCCTGCTGTCTCCGCAGCTTCTCTGCCCCCCTCCCTCCTCTCCCAATCTAAGGCTGATGGGCGCTGCCTCGCCGTCGTCGGCGAGCAGGCGGTCTCCCCCGCCTGACGCGCGGCGCCCCGGCACGAGCGCGCGGGACGGGCCTGCCCATTTTGGGCCGCCCCGCGCGCGCGAGCCGCGGCCGCGCTCGGAGACAGCTCGCTAGCGCGCGAGCGGGAGAATCATCATCATCATCATCATCATCATCATCATCATCATCATCATCATCATTATCATCATCATCATCATCACGATCACCATCGCCGCCGCCATCACGACCAACGTCATCGCCACATTCGCATCAATATCACCACTATCATCACCATCACCATCACCACCATCATCATCGTCGTCATCGTTGTTGTCTTCATCATCATCGTCATCACCACCTCCATCACCACCGTCATCATCGTGAACAATATCCGGATCATCGTCATCATCACAAGTATCATCGTCATCATCACCACGACCATTATCCTAACCACCAACGCCGACGTCATCACCATCATCCTCCCTGTTCCCCCTCTCGCTCGCGCACCTGTCCCCCCTGTTGCATCCACTGACGTCCCTCTTTTGGCTGACGACCAATTGGAGTCTGACGCCCAAGGCCCTAGACCGCAGAAAACAAAAAAACATGGATGCCCATTCCAAGCTCGAATATGATTTGCTGTGTGGGTGGGGTGGTAAGGGAAGAGTTGAACCTCCCTCCTCACCCTCCTTCCCCCTCCCTCCTCCATGCTCTCAGCGCTTGTACCTTCCTGCCCTGTGTCCACTTGCCCTTCTCCCCCTCCCCCCCCCTCAGACGTCCAGGGGTCTGCCGTGGTCCGCAGAGCTCTTCTGGGGTCTCCAGACCTCCCTCCGGAGGTCCCCAGATGCCTCCTTGCGGCCCTCTGGAGGCCGAAGTCGGGCCAAAACGCCGAAACGTCCGAACCCCCCGTTGCAACGGCGATGTGGTGCGATCTTCCGACCCCATCCCGAGACGGCTGGCGAACGGTGCGGCCTGCAACGGTGTGGTGCGATGCGACGCTGCAAGCGATCCTGGCCTGTGAATCTTCCTGCGCTCTTTCAGAATGAATGGCTCTGTGCATCTGTTGCTCGCATCGGAAGTGGACTGTCGCAGAAGCCATAGTCCGGTCCAGACCATTACGGCAGGTGTCTCGGCGTGCCGGCGCGGCGGCGACCCCGCCGCGGGCGTTCGAGGTTTCTAGCAGTGGCGAAGCGTCCTGGCTCGCCTGTAGCCCTACCAAACAATGTTCTAAGAACCTTTTGTGGTTTCCACGAAATGTTCTTAGAACAGTTCTGGTTGATATTGGCTTGCTTTAGCACATCGGGCTTATGTTCTAAGAACATTGTTTTCGTTCTTAGAACATTTTTGGGTTCTAAGAACATTTCGTGGTATGGCTAGGAATGCCGGAACGGTCGGTCCCTGCTCAAAGGTTGCAAATTGCCAGAGGCCCAGAGTCGGCCAACATGGGGCGATCGGGGCAGTCGAAAAGCCACCGATGTTTGAAGGTCGAACGATCCACGCGGTCTTAGAAGCCAAAGCCAGGGTCGTCATTACACGAACCTGCCGTAATCCAGTTTTCAGGGGCATTTTTTTGGGGGTGGGCTCAGGGGGTGATGCATCGACCACCAATCGCCCATCCATCTCCGATAGCCCATCCCGCCCAGTACCGTCGGGGTTCGTAGTCGGGAGCCTGTTGCCGATCTATCGGCAATGCATCGCAGATTCCAGCTCGATGTTTCCACCCCTGAACGTGTCCAGCTGATGGACAGAATCCAGTTTTTATGCAGATTTGTCAGAACACCACCCGCGCCCCCAGTTTGACATTGGCGGGCTGCACTGCGATACGTCGACTTGCCGAAATCCTGCCTCCTGCTGGCGATGCTAATCAACATTGAATCGGGGGCGGGGGGGTCCGTTGAAGTTTGCACCCGCACCCCCGTCGTGCGGGTTGGGCAGGATCTTGTCCATCACCCGTCCCCCCTGTGTCGGCCGCGAGCCCAGGGGCGGAAGCGAGACGGGGAGACAGGCCCTCTCAGAAGGCGGCGGGTATTTCTTCTTCGAAGCTCTCGGGCCTCGTGGTACGCCTTCGACGCCTTCTTTCCGACGACAGGGGGGTCTTCTCAGAAGGCCAGGGGGCTTCTGAGAAGCCCCGCCGCCTTCTGAGAAGGCCTGCCCCCTCTCACTTCCCCGCCTGGCGCGTCGCCGCCCTGTCAGACCCCCCCATCCACATCGTGAGCCAGCCGAGCCGTCTGCGCGGGCCTGTGCCCCTGTTTGGGAGGCCTCCGGCTTCCCGCCACCGCCCCGGCCTCCGCGCATCCCCCAGATCGCGGCCGCGCGCACGCCGGTGGCCTACCCCATCTTCACCTTCCGCTGGCTCGCGGTCGGCTTGACGGGGAGGAGGGAGAGGGGGAGGGGGGAACGGAGGAGGAGGCGGAGGAGGAGGATGAGGAGGGGGAGGAGGAGGGGGAAGATGAGGAGGAGGAGGAGGAGGAGAAGGAGGCGCAGGAGGAGAAGGAGGAGGAGGCGGAGGACTTCAGGCTCGTGGACTACAGCGGGTCTGACGTGCGTCTTGACACAGGCGCGTGCTTGGAATCCCGGCAGGACGTCCCTTGCCCTGCATTTTGCTGCCGGTGGTCGTGCACCATGGCATGCGCATGGCGCACTACGTGCTACGCAACAATCAACGCTCTCGAATTCACCAGCGCTTTCGATGATTTCCGCAAGAAAATGCGGCGGGTACGGGCATTTACATATATAGTGGACGGCCGTGTCAAGGGCGCTCCTTTAGACAGCGTCTCAATCACCTTGATCGGCGGCTAACTGCTTACCTTTTTGCGGCAGATGGCTGCGTGCTCCCCTTGTGGTCGATTTCTCGGTGGGTGGCGGCGGACCGTGGGCGCCGCTTGTATGCTGAATCTGAGGGGGGCGACTCGCGAAAAAGAAGTCGAGTGGTTGAGACCGCCGCGTGGGATCCACCTCAAGTTCGTTGGCATAGGCTGCAAGACGTTAGTCAGATACCGTACGGTAGGTTCGCGTCGTGTCGACCGGCGGCGACCTCGACGCCGGCGTTCAACGTTGAACGCCGGCGGAGGCCCAGAATCGGTCGATGTTAAACGATCGGACGTTACGGAAATGGCCGATCGTTCAAGGTTGAACGATCCTCGCGGCGTCAGGGACCAACGCCCAGGTCGACACGGCACGAACCTGCCGTACTCAAGTTCACGATACTATCCCATTGTCTGGAAATGCTCCACAAGCCCTGCCCGAAGTCTGTCGAAGAGCTTGATTTGGAGTTCAGCGAATGCATCAACCACCTATTGTTGGATGGGGACTGTCATGGGTGCGCGGGGGTTCTCGTCTCAGGCCTGCGCCGTTTTGTACCCAGGCTTCGAGGCAGACTCGCAACCTCCAGGCAGTATTCATGTAATTGGGAGCGTAAGTTGGTAAGAAAGAGGGCGTTCCCTTCCGAGAGGTTTTGTGATCGCCCTCGCTGGTGTGGCATATGCCTACCAGCGTCCTCGTCCCAGTGACATCCTGCTCGCCAGTATGCATGTTATGTTACATTAGCTTATGTTATGTTATGGTATTGTATATTATGGTATGTTATGATCTATTATGGTATGCTATTTTATGTTATGGTATGTTCTGTATGTATGCATGCATGCATGTATGCATGTATGTATGTGTGTAAATGTGTTCGTGCGTATGTGTGTATGTATGTATGTGTGTCTCTATGAATGTATGTATGCATGCATGCATGTCTGTCTGTCTGTCTGTCTGTCTGCCTGTCTGTCTGTATGTATGTATGTATGTATGCATGTATGTATGCATGCATGCATGCATGCAAGCATGCATGTATGTATGTATGTATGTATGTTTGGATGTATGTACGTACGTACGTATGTATGTATGTCTATATGTATGTATACATGTATGTATATTTGCATGCATGTATGTATGTATGTATGTATGTAGGTAGGTAGGTAGGTATGTATGTATGTATGTATGTATGTATGTGTGTATGTATGCATGTATGCATGTATGTATGTTTGTATGTATGTGCGTATAGATGCCTTCGGCCCATCCCGTCAATGTGCTTAATTATGAGGGCTTCTTGGATGCATAACTATGAGGGTCTCTTGGGATGCCTCTCGGGGGACTCTTTGAGGGGTCTTGGGGGGCATCTTGGAGGCCTCTTGAGCCGTTCTGGGGCCCTCTCGGGGCGTCTTGGGGCCCTCTTCGGGGCCTCCTGCGCAGTCCTTGGGCGCGATTGGGAGCTTCTCGGGCCGCCTTGGAGCGCTAACAAAATGGAGAAGCCGATGAGGCTAAAACCATTTTCGAACCTTCGGGGGATCAGTGATTTTGGCGTCTTGGGGGTGCAATTCGGGCCCATTTGGAGCTTCTTGGGGGCCTCGATCGTTGTCTTCAGGCCATCTTGAGGTTCTGGGGGCGGTCTTGATGCGACTCGATGCTCTCTTGAGCCGTCTTCGCAGCCTCCTCGGTCCCTCCGGGCCAGTCTTGGGACCCTCCTGGCTTCCAGAAGACGCACGCGACACACCCCAAGAGCTCCTGGGAGCTCCCCAGAATTTTCGGGAATGCCCAAGAAACAAGTTGTCCAGGCCCTTACGAATCTAGAACCCTGGCTGCAGCAGCAGCGCAGCTTTGAGCCTGGGACACTCCACTTCGTGTCAAGGGCACGGTGGCGGATATCTGTGTGTGTGTGTGTGTGGTCATGCTGGGCCTGTGTGCCTCTGAAGGATCAGATGAATTGCCACCGCCACTGCCCTCCCTCTCGCTGCCTGGCTCATGGCAGCCGCGGGGCCGTGTACCATTGGACGTTCAGTATTGCGCGAGTGTGGCGTAGAGAGTCCGTCGCAGCGAGATCGAGAGTGGATGGGAGGGGAGGGCTGAAGAGAACAGGGGAGGATAATGCAGGAACGACGTCAGCAGAAGGCATCCGTACACCACCGCCGTGCCCCGTCAGGAACATCCTGGGCCCAAGGATGGTGTGTAGACCCTCGAGGCCTCGGCCAGGAGGGCGCGTGCATCATGCCAGGGCCCAAGATAGCCCTGGCCAGGCATGGTGGCGGTGTACAGGTACCTTCTGCGTATTGGGGTGGGGGAGCGGCAGGGACGAATCTGGCAGGTCCACATGCTCGCGGTGCCCACCGTCTTCTTCCTTGGCGCGATCAGCTCGATGCAGCGCGCCTCCTAGCGAGCCTCCCAGCCCTTCCCCTCGCGTCGCCAACATCTTGTTCCCTGCCCCGGATGGAGAGTGATGCAAGAGGAGGAGGAGGAAAAGGAGCAGGAAAAGGAGGAGGAAGAGGAGGAGAAGGGATGAGGGAGGAGGAGGAGGGTGGAGGAGGAGGATGGCCAGTGCAACCCCCAGAGTCATCAATGGTGTTGTAATGAACAGGCCCCTGCAAGGGTGCATTTTACTGGCAAGTGCCCCGTCGGAAGGCATCCGTTTGAAAATCTGGAACTGTGCCAGAACACCACTCCTGGGACTTCACCGCCTTACAGCATTCTGAATCGTGCCAGAACATCATACCTTGGACTTCAACACCGCGAATCAATGTATCTGTTGCGCCATGGCATTCCGACATCGTGCCGGAGCACCGTTTTTGGTACGTCAGTTAGGGCAATATTTGAAATTGTTGACAACCGTTAAGACGAATGTGCGCGGCGCGAAGGCGAGAGCCACATTCTGAAATGGAGCAGCCCTGCATCCGTAAACCGTCTTGCAACTTTTTTTTCAGGGTCGGGCGAGAACCCGGGTTATCGGGCTTGCCCCCCCCAGGATAACCTAACCTTGCCGGTTGTGCAGGTCCGGGGTGGTGGGGCGCGGGCATATGCAGGGCTGCCCACAGCGCGAAGGTTAGGTTCTCGGCCGACCCCCTCCTCCCCCCCCCAGATAACCCGGGTTATCGCCGATTCGAAAAAAAACGGTCTCCAGAAGGCGGGGGGCTTCAGGTCCCAGGCTTCGGTCGGCGGCGAGCGAGGGGGGGGAGTGAGAAGGAGGAGGCCTTCTCAGGAGGCGGCGGGATTTCGCAGGGGCCCCATCGCGCCTTCTGAGAAGTTTTCCGTGGCCTCGGGGAGGGCCCGGCAAGCTTCTCGGAGGGCCGGGGGGGGGGCGGCCTTCCCAGGGGGCGGAGGGGCTTCTCGGAAGCCCTCGCTCCCTCCGAGGAGTTGGCCGTGTCTGTGTGGCTTCCAATTAGAGCTGTGCGTAGCCCGCCTAGCTTTTAACCAGAAGAGGTTCGCTCTCGCCCCGCAGACCAAAAACTGTGTCTGTGGCTTCGGGGAAGCTCAGGAGACTCCCCAGAAGGCCGGGGGGCTTCCGAGCCTTCCCAAAGGGCCTTCTCCTTCTCACCTGCCCCCAGGGGCCCGCCGCCGATTCGAGTAGGAGGTCGATGGAAGAATCGACGCACCCCAAAATTGATCTGTTCGTCGAGTCTCCAGGCAAGTGCACATAGCACTTGCAGAGCTACGAACGGGCATTCTGCGCAGTGCTGGCAGGCTCGACGAGCATGGCAATCCTGGGGCGCATCGATTCTGCCGTGGACCCCCCACTCGCAGCCTGATAGGGTGCCTCAGAAGGATGGGGCAGGGCTGCAAGTCCTGGCTCTTGGCATCGCTCGGACGTGTGCATTTTTCCTTCGGCGAGGACCATCGAGGAGCATCCTTGATCATTCGGCGAAAAAAACACGCACGAAACCGAAAAGAACACAGGGAATGGACGTCCGAGCGATGGCGAGAGGATGGGGCAGGCTGCAAGTCCTGGCTGGAGATGTCGGGGTGGCCCGTCCGTCGCCGTCTGCGGCCCCTGCTCGGGACGGCGCGCAGGCCCGGGGAAGCGGTCGGGAGGCCCGCGGGGCCACGCCCCGGCCGGCACCGAGCACATCGAGGCGTCGGGGCGTCGGGGATCGGCCACGCACAGAGGGGGGCAGAGGGGAGGGGAGGAGGCTTCTTGGAAGCACCCCTGCTTCTTAGAGAAGGCGCGGGCACTGTGCGCAGATGCAAGGCCGGCGCCTTCTAAGAAACGGCCTCCTCCTAAGAAGCCTTCCCGCCTCCACCTGCCCCCCTCGTGTGCGCGCCGCCAAAGAAATCAGGGAGCCAAGCGTCGACCGCCGTGGCGCCCGCAGGACCGCCCGCGCCTCACGCGCGGGCCAGAAGAGGAGGAGGGGGAGGAGGAGGAGGATGAGGAGGAGGAGGAGGAGGAGGAGGAGGAGAGTAAATAGTCCAAGAGTTCCAATGGCTCGTCTCGATTCCTTCGATTCTATCCGATTTCGATTTCGATGGCTTCCAATTCCAATTCCACTCGACTTGGGATGCCGATGTGGGCTCCGATTTCTGTTTGGAGGCGTAATAGCCTGCCGATTTCTGCCGATTCGACTCCTTCCGACTCGGCTGCCGACTTCCGCTGGTCCGGTTCGTTTCGATTGCAGGTCCGATTTACCGATTCGATCTTGGGCTCTCCTGTCAGAGGAGCAATGCGGCGCGATACTCATGCGCCCCAGGAGTTCCAAGATCTTTTCTGTTGTCGCGCGCGGCCTCCGGGGACGAGGGCCGCCAGCTGCTCCAGAATTCCCCGAGCGCGCCCCCTGAGCCCACCGCAGCGTGCCATGCTTCTCGCCCCAGTGGGGGGCAGCAGGCGGGGGCGGCGGCCTTTGGGCCTGGGGCGCACTCGTTTTAAATATTCAAAGTTGACCGTAAGTCTTGCAACCTTGCCAAAATCGTGGGAAATAATGCAGCGCACTCCTGCCACGTTCTTTCGTCTATCGCTGCACGCAAACTTGTGCCTTATACGAACTTCGCCCAACCTTTGGCAAACATCCTCGGATAGTTCAATCTGGGGCCGGCAGGATCGGGACGGGGGCGGAGAGAACGGGGACAAAGACCGACCGCAGCCCCTGGCCACTTTGGAACACTGGGTCGCCCCAGGGGTGCGGAGGCAACCGCGCGTCTCGCGCATCGCGGAGCATCTTTCGACTAGACGTAAGAGTGACCATTCGCCGGAGTGACCTTTGGTGCGGGCACAGATGGGCCCCCAGATGGCCGCACGCGAGGCGGTAGCAGCGGCTAGCGCGCCTGGATTTGGCCTCCCCGCGGCCCCCCCAAAGCCGCGCACCAAAGTAGGGGGCCACATGCGACCCCTACCCCCCCCCCCCCGCGATTTCTGAGGGGGAGGGTGGGGTTCACTTCGCTCGGGAGCTCCTGAACGAAGTGAGCCCCACCCTCCCCCTCAGAAATCGTGGGGCAAAGGTCATTCTTACCGAGGGTCACTCTTACGTGCAGCCGACATCCTGGAAGGGGCGCCCTTCGCCGGGGCGGCGGCGCGAGGGCGCGGAGGCGGCTGCGCGTCGCGCACGGCGCGGCGCGGTGCGCAGAGCGGGGCGGCCTGGGCGCGGGGCTCGGCGCCGGTGCCGCGACGGGCTCCGTCCCCTCGCCAGAGGGGGCCGCCCGCCCAGCGGCGGCCTCCCCGTCGGTCCTGGGCAGCCTCCCCAGACCTCCTCGAGTCATGAAAAAATCACGACGGGAGGTTTTTCGCTATTTTCGGCCTCTCAGGGCCCTTACCGGGCCTCGGGACCGTCAAAAAACGACTCGGGATGAAAAACCGGTCCCGGGGAATGGGTCTGGACCTCTGGGGGTCGCGTCATGAAAAAATCATGACGTCGGGGGTCTGGGTCTCCTGGGGCCAGACGCCGCCTCGTCCTCGTTGTGCTGTCCGTCCCCACTTTTCGGGCTTGCCGGGCGGGGGTGGAGGGGGCCGGGTGGAGAGAGAGAGCTGTGCACAGGCACCGACCATTGGCCGGGCCCGTCCTGAGCCTCGGGTCGTGGCGCCTGGCCAAGCCGGGAGGGCGCATGCGCCGACCCTGGCCCCAGGCTGGGCCGGGCCAGCCTCGGTATGCGTGCGCAGTTCTCGTCCTTTCTCTGGTGGGGGCGGGGCGATGGCGACCGGGCGGCGGCGGCGGCGGCCCCCCTCCGAGGTTCATCCAGCGCTGAGCGCCGCGGCCGCGCTGCCTGGCTTGAGGGGGGGGGGGGGCTCTCGCGGTGGTTCGGGCGGCGGCGGTCTCCCGCCAGGCTTCTGCCAGGCGCCCTCCCGGCACTCCCCTCCCTCGAGGCTCCCCCGACTTGAATCCAGGGATCTAGCATCGGAACCGCAAGCAGGAGCGTATATGTTTCGTTGCAGCCAGCATGATAAGCAGCAGAGACAGTCAGAGGCATGAGAAGAGTATACTGTCTGGCACCACAGGCTCAATGATAAAAAAGGATCTCGGCTCCCACCCCCGTCACCAAAGGGGACCCCCGGGTCCCTCGCCAGCCACAGGCCACAGACACGGCCTGGCCCCGTGGCGCTGTTGGCTTGGCTTTGGTTTCTCATGGTGGATTGAATCATACATTATGGACGCCAGATCGCAAGGAGAACCACAAGGACGGGCGGCCTGGCACGGGGAGGGGAGGGAGAGGGACAGGGGGCGGCGGGGGGCGGTGGGCGGGGGCGGTCGGGGCGGTCGGGCCGGCGGGCGTGGTCGTCGTCGTGAGGGTCGCGGTGGTCGGGCCGGCGGCAGTCGCGGTGGCCTGGCCGGCGGGGGTGATGGTCGATGTGGTGGTCAGGTTGGGCGGGCTGCTGGTGGTCGGGCCCCTTGGTGGTGGTCGCGGTAGTTGGGGTGGTGGCCGTGCTGGTAGTTGTCGAGCGTAAATCTTGGCGGTGGTCATGCTGGTGATGTTGTTGCTGGTCGTGGTGGTCGTGTGGTGGCCGCACGAGTTGTAGTTGCCGAGGTGGTTGCCGCGGTCGCTGGTGGCGGTCGTGGTCGTCAATGCAGCCGTGGTGGGCCACAGCCACTGTTGGTGGCCGCGGTGCTGGGCATAGCGCCAGTGCAAGCCCCTGGCCTAGCACCCGAGTGCACTGAGCCACATTTCGGCGTTGCAGGTCTGCAGGCGCCTGCTGGTTTGCCTCCGCAACGTCCCGAGGACCTCGGCCCGGTCAGCGTCGTCGCGCCCGTGGCCGCACGACCCGACGAGCTCGATGGCCGTGTCGGACGGGCGGTTTCCCGACTCGAGCACCAAGGGCGCCAAGTTCCCCTACTGCGGAGGGCAGCGGTCGCGCTCGTCGTGGACCATCCGCGCCGCCGCGACCCTGTCGTTGTTGGATCGAGCTTGCCTGTGAGGGCCGTGGGTGCTTAGGCTCCTATCCACGTGCGCAGGCTGGCCCGGGCTCGGGTCTCGTGTGCAAGCGTCCTCTATCCTCTCATGTTTCTCCCCTTCCCCATCCTCGCCTCTGCCCGTCCCCATCCTCTCCCCTCTCCCCTCCTGTCCCTCTCCTCCCCGCCCTGCTTCCGCCATTCCCCCCCTTCCCAGCGACGGGGGCGGCGTGTAGGGGCGAAAAGGGGGAAGAGGGAAAGAGGGAGTGGCCGTCAGGGAGATAAGGGGGAGAAGGGAAGGGGGAAGGACTGCCCCCTTGTCTCTTTACCTTCCCCCC
>CAUYUJ010001001.1:0-65000 GCA_963575745.1 Prorocentrum cordatum
GGGTTACGACTATCTGGCCACGGCGGCGCACTTCGCGGCGGAGTCCTCCACTGGCACGAACGTGAACGTGTGCACCACCGACGACTTCACCAAGACTGTGGACGCACTCGTTTACTACATTGACCCGGAGAACGAAGAGATGAAGATCGCCTACCCGACGGCTTTGTTCGATCGCAACATCACTGATGGCCGCGCAATGATGTGTTCCGTGCTGACTCTCAGCATCGGGAACAACCAGGGTATGGGTGACGTCGAGTACGGCAAGATCTACGATATCTACTTCCCGCCGCAGTATTTGCGCCTGTTCGACGGGCCGTCGTGCTGCGTGATCGACATGTGGCGCATCCTGGGCCGCGGCACGGTCGGCGGTGGCCTGGTGGTCGGCACCATCATTAAGCCCAAGCTCGGCTTGCAGCCGAAGCCCTTCGGCCAGGCGTGCTATGGCTTCTGGCAGGGCGGCTACTTCATCAAGAACGACGAGCCGCAGGGCAACCAGACGTTCTGCCAAATGAACGAGTGCATCCCCGAAGTCGTGAAGGCCATGCGCGCGGCCCAGGAGGAAACGGGCCAGGGCAAGCTGTTCTCCGCCAACATTACGGCGGACGACCCGAACGAGATGATCGCGCGTGCCAAGTACATCCTGAATCAGATGGGCCCGATGGCGGAGAATTGCGCCTTCTTGGTCGACGGATACGTGGCTGGCGGCACTGCGGTGACCGTTGCGCGCCGTAACTTCCCGAAGCAGTTCCTGCACTACCACCGCGCTGGCCACGGCGCAGTGACCAGCCCTCAGACGCAGCGTGGGTACACCGCCTTCGTGCACACCAAGCTGTCGCGCGTCATCGGTGCCAGCGGCATCCACACGGGCACGATGAGCTTCGGCAAGATGGAGGGCGATGCTTCTGACAAGAACATCGGCTTCATGCTGCAGGACGACGTGGCCGACGGCCCGTACTACCGCCAGGAGTGGGAGGGCATGAAGCAGACCACTCCGATCATCTCCGGTGGCATGAACGCCCTGCGGTTGCCTGCGTTCTTCGAGAACCTGGGCCACTCGAACGTGATCCTGACGGCCGGCGGTGGGGCGTTCGGCCACAAGGACGGGCCGAAGCAGGGCGCGATCTCCTGCGCCCAGGGCGAGGAGTCGTGGAAGTTGTGGAAGGCAGGCACCTACGGCGACGTGAGCCTGTCGGACGGCGTCGTCGAGTACGCGAAGACGCACGAGGAGCTCAAGGGCGCGTTCTTGACCTTCCAGAAGGATGCGGACCAGATCTACCCGGGCTGGAAGGAGAAGCTCGGCTACACGGGCGAGTCCTCCGTGCAGGCGGCCAGCTTCAACTGGCAGAAGAAGGATTTGGCCGCGGCGTTCGTTGGCGCCAGCACGACTCGCAAAGCCAGCTCCGTGGCCCGCCGTGCCCTGGACCAGTCCAGCCGGTACGCGGACCTCTCGCTGACGGAGGAGGACCTGATCAAGAACGGCCAGCACGTGCTGGTGGCCTACATCATGAAGCCCAAGGCGGGTTACGACTACCTGGCCACGGCGGCGCACTTCGCGGCGGAGTCCTCCACCGGCACGAACGTGAACGTGTGCACCACCGACGACTTCACCAAGACTGTGGACGCGCTCGTTTACTACATCGATCCGGAGAACGAAGAAATGAAGATCGCCTACCCAACGGCCTTGTTCGACCGCAACATTACCGACGGCCGCGCCATGATGTGCTCCGTTCTGACCCTGAGCATCGGAAACAACCAGGGTATGGGTGACGTCGACTACGGCAAGATCTACGATATCTATTTCCCGCCGCAGTACTTGCGCCTGTTCGACGGACCGTCGTGCTGCGTGATCGACATGTGGCGCATCCTGGGCCGCGGCACGGTCGGTGGTGGCCTGGTGGTCGGCACCATTATTAAGCCCAAGCTCGGCTTGCAGCCGAAGCCCTTCGGCCAGGCGTGCTATGGCTTCTGGCAGGGCGGCGACTTCATCAAGAACGACGAGCCGCAGGGCAACCAGACGTTCTGCCAAATGAACGAGTGCATCCCCGAAGTCGTGAAGGCCATGCGCGCGGCCCAGGAGGAAACGGGCCAGGGCAAGCTGTTCTCCGCCAACATTACGGCGGACGACCCGAACGAGATGATCGCGCGCGCCAAGTACATCCTGAATCAGATGGGCCCGATGGCGGAGAATTGCGCCTTCTTGGTCGACGGATACGTGGCTGGCGGCACTGCGGTGACCGTTGCGCGCCGTAACTTCCCGAAGCAGTTCTTCCCGAAGCAAGTCCTGCACTACCACCGCGCGGGCCACGGGCGCAGTGGACCAGCCCTCAGACGCAGGGTGGGTACCACCGCCTTCGTGACACACAGCTGTGCGAGTGTCATCGGTGCCAGCGGAATCCACACGGGCACGATGGATTCGGGCAAATGGAGGGCGATGCTTTCGACAAGAAACATCGGCTTCATGCTGCAAGACGACGTCGCCGACGGCCCCTACTACCGGCAGGAGTGGGAGGGCATGAAGCAGACCACCCCGATCATCTCGGGTGGCATGAACGCCTTGCGGCTGCCTGCGTTCTTCGAGAACTTGGGCCACTCGAACGTTATCCTGACGGCCGGCGGTGGGGCCTTCGGGCACAAGGACGGGCCGAAGCAGGGCGCGATCTCGTGCGCCCAGGGCGAGGAATCGTGGAAGTTGTGGAAGGCAGGCACTTACGGCGACGTGAGCCTGTCGGACGGTGTCGTCGAGTATGCGAAGACGCACGAGGAGCTCAAGGGCGCGTTCTTGACGTTCCAGAAGGATGCGGACCAGATCTACCCGGGCTGGAAGGAGAAGCTCGGCTACACGGGCGAGTCCTCTGTCCAGGCAGCCAGCTTCAATTGGCAGAAGAAGGATTGGCCGCGGCGTTCGTTGGCGCCAGCAAGGCTCGCAAAGCGAGCTCTGTGACCCGCCGGGCCCTGGACCAGTCGAGCCGCTACGCGGACCTCTCGTTGACGGAGGAGGACCTGATCAAGAACGGCCAGCACGTGCTGGTGGCCTACATCATGAAGCCAAAGGCAGGCTACGACTACCTGGCCACCGCGGCGCACTTCGCGGCGGAGTCCTCTACAGGCACGAACGTGAACGTGTGCACCACCGATGACTTCACTAAAACGGTGGATGCTCTCGTGTACTACATCGATCCGGAGAACGAGGAGATGAAGATCGCCTATCCGACGGCCTTGTTCGATCGCAACATCACTGATGGCCGCGCCATGATGTGTTCCGTGTTGACTTTGAGCATCGGGAACAACCAGGGAATGGGCGACGTCGATTACGGCAAGATCTACGATATTTATTTTCCGCCGCAGTACCTGCGCCTGTTCGACGGGCCGTCGTGCTGCGTGATCGACATGTGGCGCATCCTTGGCCGCGGCACGGTCGGCGGTGGCCTGGTGGTCGGCACCATTATTAAGCCCAAGCTCGGCTTGCAGCCGAAGCCCTTCGGCCAGGCGTGCTATGGCTTCTGGCAGGGCGGCGACTTCATCAAGAACGATGAGCCGCAGGGCAACCAGACGTTCTGCCAGATGAACGAATGCATCCCCGAAGTCGTGAAGGCCATGCGCGCGGCCCAGGAGGAAACGGGGCAGGGCAAGCTGTTCTCCGCCAACATTACGGCGGATGACCCGAACGAGATGATCGCACGTGCCAAGTACATCTTGAACCAGATGGGCCCGATGGCAGAGAATTGCGCCTTCTTGGTCGACGGATACGTGGCTGGCGGCACCGCGGTGACCGTTGCGCGCCGCAATTTCCCGAAGCAATTTCTGCACTACCACCGCGCTGGCCACGGCGCAGTGACCAGCCCGCAGACGCAGCGCGGGTACACCGCCTTCGTGCACACCAAGTTGTCGCGCGTCATCGGTGCCAGCGGCATCCACACGGGCACGATGAGCTTTGGCAAGATGGAGGGCGACGCTTCGGACAAGAACATCGGCTTCATGCTGCAAGACGACGTTGCCGACGGCCCCTACTACCGCCAGGAGTGGGAGGGCATGAAGCAGACTACCCCGATCATCTCGGGTGGCATGAACGCCTTGCGGCTGCCTGCGTTCTTCGAGAACCTGGGCCACTCGAACGTTATCCTGACGGCCGGCGGCGGGGCCTTCGGGCACAAGGATGGGCCGAAGCAGGGCGCTATCTCGTGCGCCCAGGGCGAGGAGTCGTGGAAGTTGTGGAAGGCAGGCACCTACGGCGACGTGAGCCTGTCGGACGGCGTCGTCGAGTACGCGAAGACGCACGAGGAGCTCAAGGGCGCGTTCTTGACGTTCCAGAAGGATGCGGACCAGATCTACCCGGGCTGGAAGGAGAAGCTCGGCTACACGGGCGAGTCCTCCGTCCAGGCGGCCAGCTTCAATTGGCAGAAGAAGGAGTTGGCCGCGGCGTTCGTTGGCGCCAGCAAGGCTCGCAACGCGAGCTCTGTGACCCGCCGGGCCCTGGACCAGTCGAGCCGCTACGCGGACCTCTCGCTGACGGAGGAGGACCTGATCAAGAACGGCCAGCACGTGCTGGTGGCCTACATCATGAAGCCCAAGGCGGGCTACGACTACCTGGCCACTGCGGCGCACTTCGCGGCGGAGTCCTCTACGGGCACGAACGTGAACGTGTGCACCACCGATGATTTCACTAAAACGGTGGATGCTCTCGTGTACTACATCGACCCTGAGAACGAGGAGATGAAGATCGCCTACCCGACGGCTTTGTTCGATCGCAACATCACTGATGGCCGCGCTATGATGTGTTCCGTGCTGACCTTGAGCATCGGGAACAACCAGGGTATGGGCGACGTCGACTACGGGAAGATCTATGATATTTACTTTCCGCCGCAGTACCTGCGCCTGTTCGACGGGCCGTCGTGCTGCGTGATCGACATGTGGCGCATCCTGGGCCGCGGCACGGTCGGCGGTGGCCTGGTGGTCGGCACCATTATTAAGCCCAAGCTCGGCTTGCAGCCGAAGCCCTTCGGCCAGGCGTGCTATGGCTTCTGGCAGGGCGGCGACTTCATCAAGAACGATGAGCCGCAGGGCAACCAGACGTTCTGCCAGATGAACGAATGCATCCCAGAAGTCGTGAAGGCCATGCGTGCGGCCCAGGAGGAAACGGGCCAGGGCAAGCTGTTCTCCGCCAACATTACGGCGGATGACCCAAACGAGATGATCGCACGTGCCAAGTACATCTTGAACCAGATGGGTCCGATGGCGGAGAATTGCGCCTTCTTGGTCGACGGCTACGTGGCTGGCGGCACTGCGGTGACCGTTGCGCGCCGCAACTTCCCGAAGCAATTCCTGCACTACCACCGCGCTGGCCACGGTGCAGTGACCAGCCCGCAGACGCAGCGCGGGTACACCGCCTTCGTGCACACCAAGTTGTCGCGCGTCATCGGTGCCAGCGGCATCCACACGGGCACGATGAGCTTTGGCAAGATGGAGGGCGACGCTTCGGACAAGAACATCGGCTTCATGCTGCAAGACGACGTTGCCGACGGCCCCTACTACCGCCAGGAGTGGGAGGGCATGAAGCAGACTACCCCGATCATCTCGGGTGGCATGAACGCCTTGCGGCTGCCTGCGTTCTTCGAGAACCTGGGCCACTCGAACGTTATCCTGACGGCCGGCGGCGGGGCCTTCGGGCACAAGGACGGGCCGAAGCAGGGCGCGATCTCGTGCGCCCAGGGCGAGGAGTCGTGGAAGTTGTGGAAGGCAGGCACCTACGGCGACGTGAGCCTATCGGACGGCGTCGTCGAGTACGCGAAGACGCACGAGGAGCTCAAGGGCGCGTTCTTGACGTTCCAGAAGGATGCGGACCAGATCTACCCGGGCTGGAAGGAGAAGCTCGGCTACACGGGCGAGTCCTCCGTCCAGGCAGCCAGCTTCAATTGGCAGAAGAAGGAGTTGAGCTGATCGTTTCAAGATCCATGTTGGTCGTGCGCATTTGATTCAAAGGTTTTAGTAATTCAGTTTCGAGGGCATTTTGAGCGCTCTGTTTTGGCATACCATTTTTCGAGTCGGCCTGCTTGCTCTGGGCAAGCGGCTGGCTAGCACTCAAGCCGTGTCTCGTAGGGCTAGCGTTGTAAGCATGTCAGCGACCTGTGTGCAACGTGCACAGTTGTCGCGTCACTTCTTACAGTCAGGCAAGATTTCGCACAACCCTTTTGACGACTGTCCAGCCAGCTTCGTATTTGACGCGACGAGTGCAAGTCAGACCTCCAATGGGGCGGGCGTTTGCCAGAACAAAAAAGCCTCTGAGGGACCCACGCCGTAGTACATACCTGCACGTTGTCGGACGCTGGGGCCTACAGGGGAGAAGCGGAACCACGGCTCGCGCCTCGCGCCTCGCGGTTGGGGCCCGAGAGTTTCAGGGAGGAAACGGTGACACAGACACAAATATACGTCGCCTCCCATGACAATCTGTGAAACTATTGGAAGTGGAGGGGAAGACGAACATCCAGAAGATACACGAACATGTGGGGACTCCTGGAGTGTGTGTGTGTGTGTCTATTTATTTGTGTCTCCCTTGGCGCATTTGGATGTGTCCTTCCCCCGTGCCGAGTTCGCCAGGACTCCGGATAGGCCACGCTTTTGGACGGGCCTGTCCTGTAGTCTGACGGGCGAATTTTCATTGGATGTCTGCGGCGGGAGAATTCGCGTCAGATAGCATGCCGGGTCTCGCCATTTCTCCAACGGTCCCGTCAGGCCAATCCGAGTCCCCTGAACCTCCATCGTGCGTCTCCCCGACAGGGGGGGGGGGGTCTCAGGAGCGCAAGCCGGTCGCACACGCACATGAATCCACGCTGGTTTCGAGAGTATGCACTGCGCGATCGTTCGTATCACGCGGCCAGTCCGGGGGCCGTGTTCGTGTACATGGGGCACATTTTCTACCGCCGATGCCATGAGGGAGGATGAGGAGGTCCTCCTCCTCCTCCTCCTCCTCCTCCTCCTCCTCCTCCTCCTCCTCCTCTTCCTCCTCCCTCCTCCTCCTCCTCCTCCTCCTCCTCCTCCTCCTCCTCCTCCTCCTCCTCCTCCATGGGCCCCTCATCCTCTGTGGGCTCCCCCGAGGGGTCGGAACGGCGCGAGGGCGCGACGCTGCACTGGGGGGGGGCGGCCCCCTTGCGCGAAAGCGGGCGGCCCACAGGTGAGCGACGCGACGTGCGCCAGCGGGGGCCCGGGCCGCCCGAACCGTTTTTTGTTTCGCCGTGTTTTTTTTGTTTTTTTTTTGTTGTTGGTTTGATGTGTGTGTGTGTTTTGTTGAAAGATTTGTGTGATTTGTTTGTGTTTTTGTTTGTGACTTTTGTGTTTTTTTGTGATTATTTTTTTCTCCAGCGCAACAAACAGCCAAGGGACAGCGGACGGCCCAGGCGCGGACGTGCTGTTTTTTTGGGGGGGGAGCCCGTTTTGGGGCTCGGGAGGGGCTCGGGCCCGCTCTCTGGAGCTGGGCCCGAGATCCTGGCGCGCTGCCAGGTTCTCACAGCGGGCGCCGCCGCTCCACCGCTGGCCCCGGTGCCCTCGCAGGTCTATCAGAGCCCCGCATCATCAGGGGTAACTCGGGTCAGGGCTAACTCGGGTTCCTTTTTCGGGAAGGCAAACCCGAGTTACCCCGGACCCGAGTTACCCCGGATAACTCGGGCGCCCAAGTCTACCTCGGCGCTCGAGGAGTGGCGCAGGAAGGCGATGGGGGTCCGCGGCTCCGTCGTGATTGTCTGCGATTGCCAGCCTCGAACGTCTCCCTATCCCTGAGGTTGACACGCCAGAAGGCGGTGACAATCTCAGGGATGCGCCCTGAAAAAAAACAAGGGAGTCCCTAAGGTTGGCATCGTGATGAGGAGATGCCCAGCACAGGGATAGGGATGTGTCCCAGGCTGGTAATTCATGCGATGCTGCGTTTCTGTTGTCTCGCAGCGTCGGACCTCGGGGATAGGTCGGGGGGGGGCCTGCTCGTGGCCGAGGGGCGCCGCCGTGGCCGCAGACCCAGACCACTGACGTCATGCTTTTTTCATGACGCGACCCCCAGAGGTCCGGACCCCTTCCCTGGGACCGGTTTTTCATCCCGAGTCGTCTTTTGGACGGTCCCGAGGCCCGGTAAGGGCCCCCGGGGGCCGAAAATGTCGAAAAACCTCCCGTCGTGATTTTTTCACGACCCGAGGGGGTCTGGGGAGGCCCCCTTCGCTCCCTCGTGGGCGCTGCCCGCATGGCAAGCACGAGGGCCCAGCGGCGCGTGCCGGCGCCCCCGTCTCCGCTGGGGCGTGCCGCGCCTGCGGCCTGCGCGCAGGCCGCCGCGCGAGGCCGGGCCGCGCGCGGGGGCTCGAGGGGCAAGCGCGCCTCCGCGCGTGCGCGGCAAGGGGGGCCGTCGAGAGCCGGCGTCCTCCCGGGGGGCGGCGCGAGGGCAAAACAGAGCTAGGATCGGGATAAATCGCTCCAGAGCGTTCCGGAGCGCTCTCAGAGCGTTCCGGAACGCTCTGGAGCGGCCGCGGCGCCCAATACATCCTCCAAACCCGCCGATTCTCAGAGATTTCGAGTCATCCCGATCCGATTTTGTCCCGATCTTCGTGTCGTTTTAGAGGGCGCGACGCGGCGCGAAGAGCTGCCCGCGCGCCGGCGCCTCGAGGGGGCGCGAAGCGGCGCGGAGTCGGGCGACCCGTGCAAGAGGTCGCCCACGCCGTGGTGCGCAAGGCCTCGTCGTCTCGCGCTTGCACTTCACCACCCACCAAACCACCCCGACCCTCCACCCGAAGGCCTCGATTTGCCCTCCATTGCCAGTTGGGGGGGGTGTCTGGAAGCATCGACAAAAACACATAGGGAACCCTTCATTACCCCCCAACCCGAAATTCGGGTCTTCGGGTTGGGTTGGGGTGGTCTGGTAGGTAGTCAGCACTCGGCCCCGCCACCGTATATCGACCGTGCCCGCGTCGCTCGGTGAGGCCGTGCCTCTGCCTCCCTCGCCCCGGCGTCGACGGGGACGCTCTGCTCGCCGCCTTCTGACGTTGACGTGCCTGCCGTCTCCGAGGCTGCGCAGGCTTGGACCTGTGCCGTGCCACGGCACCGCGCCTCGCGGCGTTTTGTTGCTCTCCTCGTCACGCAGGTGCCCCTCCGCTGTATGCCGTTTTCCGGGCTGCTGCCGCGATGGCTCCCTGGGGCTCTCCGCGGCTTCCCCCGGAACCTCGGATCCCTGGCGCCCTCTTGAGCCGTTTTGGAGGGATCTCAAGCCTCAAGCCAGCACACAGCAGACAGCGCACAGCACACAGCACAGCATTCACCACGCATAACACACAACACACAAACACAACACACAACTCCTAACACACAACACACTACACGCCACACACAACACACAACACCCACACCACAAACACCGCACACAACGCACACACACGCACACATCACACACCACACACCACACCACACACTACACCGCACACCACACCACACACACCACACACACCACACACACAGCACCACACAGCACAACACACAACACACCACACACATCTCACACACCACACACAACACGCAACACGCACAAAACACGACACACAACTCACACAACACACACACACACCACACAACACACACAACACACAACACACAGCACACAGCACACAACACACAACACACCCAGCATACCCAACACACTCAACACACACACCACACACAACACACAGCACACACAGAGCACAACGCACAACACACACCACTCATACAAACCATACACTCAACACTCAACACACAACACACAACACACACACAACATACTCACCACACAATCCACACACTACATACACACACGCATCTCACATGTATATATATATATATATATTTGTATAAGTGTATATCTACATCGGTATATATTTCCATGTATATACACCTATAGATACGTGTGCATATATATATATATATATATATATATATATATCGCAAACGCCATCACTACATCAATTGTTCTGGCATCGTTGTGGCATCAAGAGCGAGACTCTCGCATGGCGGGCAGCGGAGGCCGAGGGTGAGCGCTGCTGCCAGGGCCGAGGGCCCCCGATGGATGATGGCCGCCCAGAAAGGCGAAGAGGTGCCGAGAGGCGCCGACTGCACCCTGCTCGATCTGCCTCGAGACTCGTCAGTCCTCCTTGATCCTCCTCCAGCCTCCTCGATCCTTCTCGATCCTCTTCGAGCCTCCTCGGTCCTCCTGGGTCCTCCTCGATCCTCTTCGAGCCTCCTCGGTCCTCCTGGGTCCTCCTCGAGACTCGTCCGTCCTCCTCGATCCTCCTCGGTCCTCCTGGGTCCTCCTCGATCCTCCTCGATCCTGCATCCTCCCCGATCCTCCTCCATCCTCGATCCTCGAGCCTCCCCCGAGCCTCCTCGAGCCTCCGGCGCCCCGACGGCTCGGCGCCCGCCGAGGCGGAGGGCGGGGCCGCGCGTGCGGCGGCGGATTGGACGCAGGAGAGCTGCGCGGGGTGCCGCCCCGGGCGCCCCACACCAGGGTGGAGGAGGAGGAGGAGGAGGAGGAGGAGGAGGAGGAGGAGGAGGAGGAGGAGGAGGAGGGGACACTTCGGAGGACAAGGTTGGGGCTGTTCAGCAACGGAGAGCGGGGTTGGTGGAGACCCTGCGACAGCGACCGCAGCAGGGCCCTACCTACCGCGCCAACTTCCCAGGCCAGACAACCGTGACCTTCGAGCAGACGAGCGCCAGCTCGGCCCAGGCCCCCATCTGGCCTTGCGAGCCCGCGCCACCGGCGCCCCCCGCGCCGCCTCTTCCTCTTCGCCCTTCCTTCCCCATGCCGCCGCCATGGCACGTGGCGCGCGCTGCTGATGGGCGGGCTGCCCAGCCTCGCCGGTCCGCGGCGGAGCGCCGCGCCCAGGCCGATCGGGCCCGGGCGCGCGCCGCCCAGGCACTGCTGCGGGCCTTTCGGGGCCTTCAGCACCGCGGCTGCCGCGCGAGGCGGTTCGGCGCCGCCTTGGTCGCGGCGCTCGGCGACGAGTTCGCTGGGGCGTCTCGCGCTGCTGCTGTTACCCCGGGTCGGGATGGCCTTGCGGGTGGTGTCGGCGCTGGTGTTCTGATTCGGATCGCGGTGATTGATGCAGCCGTTCCTGGCCATCAAGGTGCTCAGTTTCGGGCTCCTCCTGATGATTGTAGCGCTGCAGCTGATCAGCGTGCAGCTGCTCACGGCCCTCAGGGAGGCGCTGTCCAGCGTCCCCTTGTGCATGTACCGCCTCAGCGCTCTGTTGATGAGGACGCCTGCTGGTCCTGCTCATGCTCTACCTGCTCAGGGTCCAGCTCGTGTTGTTCACGAAGCTCATGCCGGGCCTGCTCGTGCTGTTCGTGCCCGGGCCCACCAGGCCAGGAACAGCAGCCAGGACCCATGGGCTGTCGGACTGGATCCTTGGTCAACGCTGGCTTCCAGTGGCACTCCTGCTGGAGAAGCCAGACTCGACGCTGACGCAGTTCAGCGCTACGGGCCTCCCTGTCGTGAAAGCGTTCGTGCGCAGCGGTGTACTACCAAGGCGGTGCCATGCCGTACGCGTGCCCGCCAGCGCGAGCGCCGCGCGAGTGGCGAGGGCAAGAGCAAGGACCTGAGGACCTAGGCCTCTGTTGCCTCCTCCCTCCTTTCCCTCGCTTACGATTTCCTCCCTCCCTCAGCCCCCTCCCTCGTAGCGCCGGCGTCGGAGATGGGGCGGTGGAGATAGGGCGAGGATGAGGCTGTGGATGATATTCGTGTCATTTGGCAGTGCAATTTGCCGTGTGGCTGCCGGCTGGATAGCTTGCCCGCTCGTGCCCTGCCGCGCGCGGGTGGAGGAGGAGGAGGAGGAGGAGGAGGAGGAGGAGGAGGAGGAGGAGGAGGAGGAGGAGGAGGAGGAGGAGGAGGAGGAGGAGGGGGAGGAGGTGGAGGAGGTGGAGGAGGAGGAGGCTGAGGAGGAGGTGGCCGAGAACTGGGCGTCGAAGGCTTGCGGGCGTTTTCTCCCGATCTCGGCTGTTTGCTAGCCTCGGGGTATTCTCCAGCAGCTGCGCCTCGACGAGGGGCGTCCAGGGCTACCGGGATCGTCCCGAACGGCCGTCGGGGATCCTAGTGAAGGCCCAGAAAACCAGACGACGATTATCAGGTCGAGGATCAGGAGGAGGAGGAGGAGGAGGAGGAGGAGGAGGAGGAGGAGGCGCAGGCTCACAAGGATGAGGAGGAGGGGGCGATGAGGACGAGGAGGGGGAGCAGGAGGAGGTGGAGGAGGAAGAAGGGAAGGAGGAGGAGGAGGAGGAGGAGGAGGAGGAGGAGGAGGAGGGGGAGGAGGAGGAGGAGGAGGAGGAGGAGGAGGAGGAGGAGGAGGAGGACCAGTTGAAGCCTCAGGTGCGTGAGTGATGTTGCAGTAAACCCTTCTGCCAAGTTCTTGTTTCATAGGTCCCTACGGGAATTGAGTACCACGCAGTCCACAATCGTGTCCAAACACCGTTCCAGGGATTCGAGCGCCGCGAATGAACGTGACCGTTGCTCCCTGACAATCCCAAATCGTTCCCGAACACACCTCATCATTGGGAACCAACATGACTGCTGCGTCCTGACACTCTTAAATCGTGCCAAAGCGCAGGTCTTGGGACTACAACCGTACGAACCCCAGAAACTGCTGTAACATGGTAAGACGCATGTGCGCGGCGCGAAGGAAACAACATTTTGAAAAAGAAGCCGCTATCTTTCCTTGAGAGTGTTGCAAATTTTGAAAGCGACAGTGCGCGGCGCTAAGGCGCAAGCCAAATATTGGAAGCGGACCGCCATCCATCTTTGAAGCTGCTGTAAACTCTAGACAAGAAGATGCGATGCGCTAAGGCGACGACCATATTTTGAAAACGTGCCGCCCTCCATGATAGCAAGTGTTAAGAAAGTTTCAGGCGAACCACTGGGCCCGTCCTACGGTCACGTCTAGGGGTGCGACAGGGAGGATACATTTAGAAAACAAGTATGATGATGTTGCCGATGATGACAATGCTACTGTATGATGGTGATGCTGATGCTGATGATTCTGATGAGGATATGGAGGAGGACACACAAACTGATGACGATGGGGAGGAGGAATAGGAGGAGGATGGGAAAAGGGATGAGGAGGAATCAAGTGGGCGGAGGATGGGGGAAGAGTTGTTTTGTGACATCCCCGCGAGTGCAGACCATGTGCACCGTACACCCCAGAGGTGGGCGAGTCTTTTGGGGGTGACAAGATGGGAGGAGGAGGAGGAGGAGGAGGACAAGGACGAGGAGGAGGACGAGGAGGACGAGGATGACGAGGATGAGGGAAGCGGAGGATAGGGGGAGGAGGAGGAGGAGGAGGAGGAGGAGGAGGGGAGGAGGAGAGGAGGAGGAGGAGGCGGGGGAGGGGGGGAGGAGGAGGAGCAGAGGAGGAGGAGGAGGAGAAGGAGGAGGAGGAAGAGTAGGAGGAGGACGGATGCGGGTGAGAAGGAGAAGAAGGAACATGAGGAATAGGACGAGGAGGAGGAGGAGGACGAGGAGGAGGAGGTGGAGGTGGAGGGGGAGGAGGAGGAGCAGGAGGAGGAGGAGGTGGAGGAGGAGAGAAGAGGAGGAGGAGGAGGAGGGAGGCAGAGGAGGAGGAGGAGAGGAGAGGAGGAGGAGAGAAGAGGAGGAGGAGGAGGGGGAGGGGGAGGAGGAGGAGGAGGAGGAGGAGGAGGAGGAGGAGGAGGAGGAGGAGGAGGAGGAGGAGGAGGAGGAGGAGGAGGAGGAGGAGCAGGAGGCAGGAGGAGGAGGAGGAGGAGAGGAGGAGGAGGAGGAGGAGGAGGAGGAGGGAGGAGGAGGAGGCATGCGGAGGAGGGAGGAGGGTGGAGGAGGAGGAGGGAGAGGGAGGAGGAGGGAGAGGGAGGAGGAAGAGGAGGAGGAGGCGGGCGGAGGAGGGAGGAGGGTGGAGGAGGGAGGAGGGTGGAGGAGGGGGGACGTAGCGCTGGGGGGACAGGACGACCTGCTGGACTTCTGCTTCGTGCGCGCCCTCACGGTCCCCGGGGGGCCCTCGCGCCGCCCTGCCCCCGCCGGGCCGCCGTCGCAAAGCGAGCGTGTCCGCGGGCCGGGGCCGGGGGGAGGGCCGAAGGAGGAGGACCGCGACGACAAGGGCGCCCTCGAGGGCGCGAAGTTATTCGCGCTTCGCGCTTCGAGCTTCGCGGTTCGGCTCCGATTCCTCGTCCTCCTCTCCTCCCCTGGGAGGCGGCGCGAGAGCGCGGAGTTGTTCGCGCTTCGCGCAGCGCGAAGCGCGAAGTTGGGAGCCCTTGGGCGACTGTGAAGAAATCATCACGCTCGTCATGCAGCACGGGCCCCTAAGTCGACTAGGCGTAAGAGTGACCCTTCGCCAGAGTGACCTCGGGTGCGGGCCCAGTGGGGTCCCCCGATCGCCGAACGCACTGCGATGGTAGCGTCTTGCGCGCGTGTGTTTGGTCCCCCCGTGGCCCCCAAAAAGCCGCGCACCCAAGGTCACCCTTACCCAGGGTCACTCTTGCGTGAAGCCGACTAAGGGTGGCGGCGAGCCCAGGGGGGAACTGAGTAGGGGCGGGTCTTCTCAGAAGGCTCGGAAGCCCCACGGCCTTCTTACAAGTTTTCTGAGCCGTCCCCCGAAGACGCATAAACCGATCAGAAGGCGCGAGGGCGTCTGAGAAGTCCCGCCGCCTTCTGAGAAGGCCTTCTCCTTCTCGCTTCCCCCCTTGCTCGCCGCCGATCAGGGCATGACGACTTTTCGCCAATCGACTCGTGGGAATCGGGCCGAATGAATCGAGGCAGATGCAAACAAATTGAGGCAAATCCAGGCAAGTGCGGGCAATTCCAAAGAAATCCAGAGATCTCCTGAACCAATTGGAGCAGATCGTTGCCGTTCCAGCGCGAATTGATGGACGGCAGAAGTCGTAAAGCCCTTCGCGAAGGCCAAAATGCCTCGCCCCACGAAGCGCAGGGTGGCACATCGGCTTCTCAGAAGCACCCCTGCCTCTTAGGAGGCGCGGGCCTTGCCGTTTGTGACCAGCTCCTGGAGCGCTTGACTGTATCAACGGATCAGGTTGTGGACCGTTGCCTCGGCCACGTGCAGAGGGGGGTATTGGAGGAGGGGGAAGGCTCCTGAGAAGCATCCCTGCTTCTTTGAAAAGGCGCGGGCCTTGTCTGTCGATGCAGGGCCGGCGCCTCCCTCCCGCTCTCCCCCTGGCCCCCTCGTGCGCGGCGCCTTGGAGGAGGGCGTGGCGCCACGGCGAGAGCCACGTCTTGAGCACGGACCGCCCTCCCTCGCTTGAGGCTGCTGCAGACTCTGCACGCGAGCGTGCGAGGCGCCGGGGCGAAGCCCCACATCTGGAGGAATTGGCCGCCCTCCATCCCCGAGTCCGCCGCGAGCTGCGACGCTCAGGATCACAATGGGCGCGAGGAAGCCTCGGGCGAGATGCCCGGCCCGCCCTACCGACAAGTCTTGGAGTGCGGCAGGGGGGAGTAGTTTATGTTTATGAGGGCAAGGATGGATGGACGGATGGACGGACGGACGGATGGATGGATGGGTGATGATGATCAATGATGAATGATGGTAATGGCGGTGACGATGACGATGCTGCTGCTGATTATCATGATGACCATGCTGATGATCATGCTGCTGATGATGATGATTATGATGACGCTGATGCTGCTGATGGTGATTCTGATCCTGATGATGACGATGACGATGCTGATGATGATCATGATGAGGATGCTGATGATTATGATGATGTTGATGATGCAGATGATGCTGATGCTGCTGATGCAGATGGTGACGATCGGTGTTGACGATGACGATTATGACTGTGCTGTGATCATGGCGACGATCATGATGATGATACTGATGACGATGATGCTGATTATGATGATGACGATGATGTTGATGCTGATGATGCAGATGATGATGCAGATGCTGGTGATGTTGATGACACTGATGATGCTGATGCTGATGATGATGCTGATGATGCTGATGATGGTGATGATGTGATGATGCTGATGATGCTGATGCTGCTGCTGCTGAGGATGATGAGAATTATGATGATGCTGATGATGCTGATGATGATGATGAAGATGAAGATGAAGATGAAGATGATGATGATGATGATGATGATGATGATGATGATGATGATGATGATGATGATGATGATGATGATAATGATGCTGATGCTGATGATGATGTTGACGATGGCGATGACGATGACGATGATGATGCTGTTGATGGTGGTGGTGATAGTCATGTTGATGGTAATGGTGATGTTGATGGCTGTGACGATGATGATGATGATGATGATGATGATGCTGATGATGATGATGATGATGATGATGATGATGATGATGATGATGATGATGATGATGATGATGATGCTGATGATGATGATGAGGAGGAGGAGGACGAGGAAAAGGAGGAGGAGGAGGAGGAGGAGGAGGAGAGAGGAGGAGGAGGAGGAGGAGGAAGAGGAAGGAGGAGGCGATCCGTAACCATTAGGGCTCAAGCGGTTTTTGAGGCGTATTGCCCATTGTTTTTTGCATCCATGCAGCAACATCTGTTAGTGTACACCCTACGTGATGGTTGTTGGACCTTCTTTCTTCCAAGGCGGTCGAACACTATCAGGGGCTCGCATTTGCAGCGAGGGGCTCCTTGACCCTAGCATCGTCGTTCAAATCAGAGTTGACCATGCCTACAATCTGGTCCGCCATATTTCTCAGGCCAGCATCGGCCGTTTCTTGGGTGAGGTGCAGGCCGATCTAAACGGCCAGGGCAAGTGGCGGGCTAAACTCAGGCGCTCAACTAACCCTGTCTCTACCACGAGTCCCGCCTCAACGTCAAGTGGTGAGAGGGGAGCAGTGATCTGGGCTGCGGCGTCGGCGACAACGAGGGCAACAACAAGGTGACTGCTGTGCCCAAGCTTGGAGCTGGCAGTGCAAAGGGGGAGGCCAACGCATATCGCACGCAGTCCATTAGGACAGTGGTCTCAGATAGTGCGTTTGAAGTCCTCTTGGAGTGGCTACACGATCTTCAGACCATGGTGGCGGAAACTCGGGCGGACGTTTTGTCGTTGGGGTGCGTGGCCAGGCAGCCAGTCTTGCTGCCTGTGCCGGCCGGCTGTGTATAATATACCCCAGAGGCTCCTGTGGATCTGGTGCCGCAGGATCAAAATTGTAAATTTTCCGAAGCAACATGGACGCAGCTATGCGTGATCTTTATACTTGTGAGCGCTTGCAGTTGTCAGTCACGCTCACGGGAAGGGAGAAGTTAGCGAAGCTCGTAGGCCCCAAAGTGGGAGCAAACATAACAACAACATATGTCAAGCCGGAGCAACGTACCATGGTTCTACAGAAGTTGGGTTTATATTGTAGCTTCCACGCTGTTGAAGTATATTCAAACCCAGACCCGGAAGATTCAAGGATAGCCTCGGTCACTTCGAGTGCATCAATTTGGACATGCCTAATAGCTGCGATACCTGCATTCGTCAATCCCGGGGGTTCGATTACGTGGCAAGTCGTTCGGTCACCAGCCTCTTGGCCATTTCGGGTGACGCAGCGTGTTCTCAGAGGTCCGAGCCCGCTTTGGAGTCACCATCTGCGAAGGCCACGGTTGACGAGGTGGCACTAGCCTTGGCTGCTATAGCTAGGGGTCGGAGGTGCTGAAAAATGGTAGCGCCGCATGGCAAGAAATGAGAGTGACATCATCCAATCAGCGCGGTCTTCCGGTGCGGGACTCGCACCAGTATGTGTCAGCTTCTAGATATCCCTGCAGTCCCTGTCCTCCATTCGCCTGCTTTCTGGGGGAGGCGGGGACGAGGAGGGTCTTAGCTGTGTGTGTGTTGGTGCCCCTGGGCATGCTTGCGTGTGCGTGTACAATCGGATCGGAGGGGGATGGAGGCTCCCCTCTCCCTTTCCCTCCCCGTGCGTCCCTAAACAGCGAGGTTGGCATATTGACATGGCCACGTTGGGTTCGGCTGTGCAGGGTCTCAGTGAGGAGGGCGTGCAGGGGCGATGGCCCCAGCATCGACTCGCCACTGTCGGTGGGATACTTGTGACGTAACGCAGCACGGCAAGGAGTGCGAGTGGAATCATCCAGCCAGCACGGCCTTCCGGCACGGAACATGTACCGCAACATATGGGTCTCTAGATTTTTTTGCGGCCCTTGCCCTCCATTTGCCTGCTTTCTGGGGGAGGCGGGGGGGGAGGAGGGTCTTAGTTGTGTGTGTGTTAGTGCCCCTGGGCATCCTTGCGTGTGCGTGTACATTAGGATCGGAGGAGGATGGAGGCTCCCCTCTCCCTTCCCCTGGAGCACATTAGGTTCGGCTTTTTAGGGCCTCAGTGAGGAGAGTGTGCAGAGATTCGGTTCGGCTGTTTAGGGTCTCAGTGAGGAGAATGTGCAGAGGCGAAGGCCCTAGCACTGACTCGCCATTGTCGGCGGGATACTTGTGAGCTGGTGAGGCGCGGCGCCCATGAGGGCAAGCTTCTCGATCTTAATTGGGGCGCCCAGTGGAGACTCTGGATATGAGGTTTCAGGTTCATGGTCATGGTGGGCCATTGGCTTGCACCCCATCCCTTCCCCTCCGCGCCGCGCCAGTGTAGCGCGGAAGCACGGGAGCTGGATTGGGCGCGTTTTTTGTTGTTGTTCTCTCTCTCTCTCTCTTTCTTTGTCTGTTTATCCCCTCTCTATACGTATATATGTTATCCATGTATCTCTCTTTGTTTCTCTTTCTCCCCCCTCTCTGTCTTGCTGTTCATGTTTGAGCGCGTACAGCGTTTCAGCTCCTGGTCAGGAGCTTTGAAGCCAGCCTGTTCGGATGTTTCGGTTCGCTGTGGCTTGTGTGTAGGAGGAGGAAGCCAGGGTACTGGGCCGCCGGGGAGACACAGCGAGGCGAGCCGACGGCAAAAAGGCACGAGATTGCAAGGTGCGCGAAGTCCAACACACACGGTCAAACTGCCCAGAGGGGAAGGAGCAGTGCGAAGAGGCGAAGCAGGACGAGGGCCTGGGCCTTCCCTCCTCCCTGGACGGGGGAGGAGGAGGAGGAGGAGGAGGAGGAGGAGGAGGAGGAGGAGGAGGAGGAGGAGGAGGACGGGGGAGGGTCAGGCACTCTGCTCGACCCCCTCGGCCTCGTGGAGCGGGCGGTCCGTGGGAAGGGGGTTCGACGCTGCTGGGGCGTGAACCTCAGGATGTCTTTAGTCACCCCCCCCCCCGTTTCTCCCGGCGGGGAACCCCTCCTACTCCTGTTCCTCTTCCACCTCCTCCTCCTGCTCCTCCTCCTCCACCTCCTCTTCCTCCTCCTCGCCCCCTTCCTGCTCGGCGGCGGGTGCCGAGGAGAGATGGTTATTTCCCACTTTTCGTGGGGCCCCAGTCCGTCAATGAGGTCGCCGAAGAGAGAATCCGTTTCCAACTCTTGGGGGTCACCACCCACCAAACCACCCCAACCCAACCCGAAGGCCTCAAATTGACCTCCATTTCCAGTGGGGGGGGGGTCGGGGAACATCGAAAAAACACAGATGGAACCCTTACCCCCCCCAACCCGAAATTCGTGTCTTCGGGTTGGGTTGGGGTGGTCTGGTAGGTAGTCAGGGGGGGGGTCTTGAAGACGTGTAGAGGTCATGCCGCCGGGGCTTATCAACCCAGGCCTCCAACGTACTGAAAAACATCACGGTAGCGGTTGTTGGCAGTTTTCGGCCTCGGGGGGCCCCCGCCAGGCCTTGGGACCGTCACGCAACGACAGGGGATGGGTCGCCGGCCGAGATTTGGGGGTGATCCGTCCCGAAATCTAAAGACGGCGTGAATTTTTTTCTCGGTGGTGCGCGCGGACCTCCAGTAAATTATGTTTATGCTGTTGTGTGTTCCTCTGCTGTCAGGGTTTACGAAGGAGGTGGCGTGAAAAAGAAACCCTTCCAAGGGGGTGGGTGCAAAAAAGGGACGTCAGGAACTTTGGCTTCGCGTGTCGCGCCGCCGGCTTTGACTCACCACGCTTCGGCGCTACACGCTGACCATTCCCCGTGCCCCAGGCTTAACTATATGTTGCGAGCCTTTCCCAGCCTCCTGTCACGCGGAACGGAACGACACGCTATCCGCTTGCAAGGCATAGCGTGTCGCTGGGGCCGCCGCCGCGACACGCTAAGCAACCATTCCCGACCGTGAGTCGAGAGTTGGCCTGTGAAGACTGGACACTCTTGAATTGTGTATGTGTTTGAGTGTGGGTGTGTGCGTTCCCGTCTCTGTCTATGTGTCTGAGCCGTTCTTGTCTGGTCTAGTTGTAACTGTCCCCCCAATCTATGTATATCTGTATATATACACACCTATATCCAGCACGGATAGCTGCCGACGGGCGCGTTCTTTATGCAGGAACGGTTCTGCGAAGCCAGATGGGTACCCATAGCCTGTTCATAAACAAGTTGCCGATCGAAACTTCCACCCACATCTTTCGGAGTTAGCGTCGGCGGAAAAATGGTAGCAGGTGGTGGAGCAAGCAATGACAGGATGCAGTGGGCAGCTGAGTGAAGAGTATGTTGGTCGAATCTTGACCGATTGGCCGCCATGTGAGGTCTCAGAGGTGAAGTTGCCAGTGGAGGCCAGGCGGGACTTTTCAGACCCGCGACTTCCGCAGCATCGACTCTCTCTCCCTTGCTTCCGATGGTCCTGCCTTGCTGTGCTCGTCATATGGGAAAAAAAGCAGGAAGCGTCCGTCCACGATGAACTGTGGTACTCCTTGTGCGATCGGTTCCCAGAGAAACAGCGTGTCATTCAGTACATATTGCCGAGGGGACGAAGAGGCTTCGCTCTTGATCGATCATGTCTTGACATCTTCCATCCAGGCATACGTTCGTAATATTCTTCCCCTATCGTATGTCTTGTCCAGTTGCATAGCCCCCTGGGCGCAGTTTCAGCGCTGCACGGTGCTGGATTCACATCGACTCATGGGGATTCAAGATGTACCTCAGTGGGGCCAAACGGATTCAAGTGGAGTCAGGCGTGCTCAGCTCCATCCCCATTGATGCAACTGGGCGCTGGCCAACCTTTCGATCAATCGGAACCACACACAAAAGGGGCTTCCGTGGCCCGCGTTTTGATGGGGAACTCGCAGATCCTGCCAGACACGGAGCCCCGACGGGGCCCCCGACCCTCGCGTTCCCCGCTCCCGCCCCTGCGAGCAGCGTCGACGCCGAGAAGTGCTGCCCGCGCGGCAGAGGCAGCCCGCCCGCCCGCGGAGAGATCCCAGCGCCGCGCGCCGCCCTGCGTGGGCGACGAGCGACGAGCCGGCGAGGCCGTTCGCGAGAGCCACGGGCGGGCCCCCCCCCCCCCCGCGCCCCGCCGAGGTGCGGCGTCGCGTGCCTGGGGCGTCGTGTCGTCCCCGGCGGTGTCCCGACTGTGTGTCGATCGTGCCGTCGGCCGGGGGCGGCAACGAGGGGGGTGATGGCTAGGGGAGGGGGCCACATGTGAGCCCGACCCCTACCCCCCACGATTTCTGAGGGGGAGGGTGGGGTTCACTTCGCTCGGGGGTAGGGTTCACATGTGGCCCCCTGTAGGGGGGGGGGGATATCACGGCGGGGGACATGATGTTTCCCCAGATTTCATGGCGCCTCCTCTCATTTCATCACGTCCCTGGCCCCCCCGCTGGGCCGCGCACGTGCCGCCGGTCATGGTTTGCACCCCCCCCACCTCTTGGACGCCCCCCTCTTGGCCGCTCCCGAAGGCAGGGCTCTGCAGCACGGGCCACCCCGGGCGGTTCCAGGGCCCCGGTGGTCGGACCGCTGCTTCGACCGGGTCGGGGCCTGCATTCGTGGACGGGCCCCCCAATGGCCAGAGAAGCCCTCTCGTTCCCAATTCAGCCTTCTCTATGTCGGGGGAAACAAACCTACCTCGCTTTTGACCACCCTCGCTTCCAAGAGATACCGAACGATGCCAAATTGCGGCCTGTACTGGTCAGGCCGCTTGACGAGGAGGCGCGTGGTATGGCTTGGTTTTGCCTGGAAGCGAAGGCGGGGTAGGTAATTCAGCCTTCTTTATGGTAGCACGATCAAGTAGCCAGCCTCGAGCTTATCCTTGTCCCCGAGGTTGGCACGCCCCGATCGATGCCGGTTTTAGGGCTGTGCTGTCGGAGCCTGGGGGGATCCTTACTATCAGCACCGAGACGAGGTGATACCATTCATAGGGATGGGGAAGTGTTAGAGACTGGTCAGATCGTATCCTGATCGAGCTGTAGCGGGCCCCCCCATGGCATTATGTTAGTATTGGGAAGGCCTTACAGCCGGTGCCGCCGACCCAGAAGGGAGACCACGACTGCGGCAGCGGCATCGGTGGCGACGACGCCGCTGACGTGGGGCAGAGTCCTCAGTGATGCTTCGTGAGGCCTCTTCGAAGCGCGCTCGTAGACCTCTGGGGGCAATTTTGGGGCCTCTTGGGAGCATCTTGAGGTGGGAGCCTCTGGGGGACCCCTTCGGGCTTCCTGGGGGCATCTTGGGGGCCTCTTTGGGCCTCGTGGGGGCCTTTTGGACTCTTGGGGGCCTCTTGGGGTCTCCTGGAAGCTTCTCGGGCCGAGGGCTCGAAATGTCCGTTCGGGCTCCCGTGTCTGCACTCTCTTGGGTCGTCGTGGGAGCCGCTTGGGTCGTCTGGGAGGCCTCTAGGGCCGTCTTGGGGCCCTCTTTGGTCGTTTTGGGGCCGTCTTGGAAGTCTCTCGGGGGCCCCTTGTGCCGATCTTGGTGGCATCTTGGGCCGTCTTGGGGCGTCGGGAAGTCGAAAAGGCGAGAACGGCAGAATCTTTCAAACACCTCAAAGAAATCATTGAATTTCGCCAGTTGTGCCCCCCTTGGTGTGCTCTTGGAGGCCTCTTCGAGCGTCTTGGAAACCGCTCGGGCTGTCAGGGGGCCATCTTTGGCGTCTTGGACCGATTGTTCGGCGCTTCTGAGCCCTCTTGGGCCGTTTTGGGGCCTCCTGGGCTGCCTTGACGCGTTTCTGGGCCCCAGGGCCCCCCGGGGGAGGACTGCATGCCGACCCGAGACCCCCCCCTCGCACCCCCCCCCCAGGATCCCCCCCGCCAGGACCCCCCCAAGGGACCTTCCCAGGACCCCCCAGGGGGGAAGGGATCAAATGGAAGGGGCTTCCCTTCTACGACGTTGCTCGATTTCGCTTTGGTTTCGCTTCGCTTTGACTGGCTCGCTTGAGGATGAGGGCCCAGTGAAAGGGGGGGAGGAGCGGCGACGGGCCCAGGGAAGCGGGGGTCAAACGCGACGGCGACGACGACGACGAAACGAAGACGACGACAATGACGAGGACAATGGCGGCGACAATGACGACGACAAGGACGACAATGACGACAAGGACGACGACGACGACGACGACGACGACGACGACGACGACGACGACGACGACGGCGGCGGCGGCGGCGGCGACGACGACGACGACGACGACGTCGAGTCAACCAGAATAATCGTATCTCCCACACGACGACGACGTCGAGTCAATCATAATAGCGTTTCCACACGTAGACGGTGTCGGCGGATCTGAACGGTGTTCCGACGTTACCCGACTCCATGCTCAGCGGCATTCCAACCATGCTTCGGTTGACTCTCGATGGTGCCTCCTTTCGCATTCGAGGGTGTCCAGACGGTGTTCCGATGTATGGTCGTTCCGTTTGATGCTATGCTCGATGTGGTTGCTTAGCACGACTCCTTCCAGAGCCTTTGGCCGCCAGCACCACGCTTGAGGTGTTGCACGCTGTGGGCGCGGCTCCCTCCTTTGTCTCCCTCCGCGGCCGATCTCCTTCTCGCATCGCTCGGGCGTGTGCATCTTGCCCTCGGCGAGGACCATCGAGGAGCATCTTGAATCACCCTGAGAAGAAATAGGCGCACGAAGCCGAAACATGTACGGGACATGCACGCCCGAGCGATGGCAACTCTTCTAGTCGTAGCGGTGCGCCACCAGCGCTGCGCGCACTAATCGTGGTTACCCGACGCCCTTCGTGGCTCCTCGTCGCCACGATGCTCGGCTATCTCCCCTCGAGACTGTCCTGATGGCGCCCCCATGGGACGACGACGACGACAACCACGATGACCACGGCCACGACGAAGACGACGAGGACAGCGACGACGATGACGACGACGAGGATGACGACAGCGTCTTCCACATGCCAAAGGGTCGGTGTTTTTTTTCCCCCCCGAGGCTGTTCTGAGGGCGTCCCCATGGGACCCGCGAGGCGCGACACCCAGACCCGCCAGCTACACTTGGCGGCGGCGCGCGGACAGCACGTGCATGGTCAGCCACGTGCGCAGGCGGGCTTTGGGGGAGGAGGGAAGGCCTTTCCGAAGCACCCCTGCTCCTTAGAAGGCGCGGGCCTTGTCTGCAGATGTAGTTCCTGCGCCTTCTCAGGAGCAGCCTCCATCTAAGAAGCCTTCCCCCCTCCCCCTACCCCCTGGTGCGCGCCGCCACCAGTGGCTCACTGGGTGTTGGCTCGGGGTAGGTCAGTGTCGATTGGGCGGGGCGGGGACATTGCCTATCAAGCGGTGCCTGCCTCTGGACAACCCCCTGGGACTCTCGGGGGAGGAGATCCACAAGGTTGCGTCGGGATGTTATGTGCTTTTGGATCCCTCCTTCCACCGGCAGCACGATGGCGCTGTTGGAGGCGTGGCTTCTCTTGCGTGGCAATTTCTCTTGTATCCTGCAGCTCACATGGTGAGCGCCTCGGTGCCATCCTGTCCGGGAGTGCGCAGGAGGAAGCAAAGGGTATTGCAGGACCAGGCGAGGGTGGTGGAGGAGGAGGAGGAGGAGGCGGTGTTTGAGGGACGAGCAGAGCGAGAGAGAGAGAGAGCGAGAGCGAGAGAGAGAGAGAGAGAGCGGCCCTGGCCCGCCGCGGATCTGAGGCGTCCGATCTCCTGGAGAAGCATATGAAGCCCTCCGCGCCAGAGGCCGCTTCCGTTCGTGCTTCTCCACCGCGTCCTGCCCTTCGCGTCCGTCTCCACCTTCTCGCTCTCCCTCTCCCCGTCCTCCCTCCTCCTCCCTCTCCTCCCCAAGGCCCCTCGTCATCGCACTCTCCTCAGAGGCTCCATCCCCAGATTCTTCCCCACGCCTCCCTGCACCCCCTTCCTCGTCCTCGTCCTCCTCCTGCTAGACTTCTCCTCCTCCTCGCCTCCCCCCTCTCCTCCCCCAGGCTCCTCCTTCTCGTCTTTCCGTCGTCCTCCTCCGCAGGCTCCTCCTCCTTCTCCTCCTCATCCTCCTCCTCCTCCGCCACCTTCCACGGCTTCCGCTGCTGCTGCTGGTGATGCTGTTGCTGGTGCTCTTGATGCTGCCGCTGCCGCCGATTCTGCTGCAGGCCACTGACGCTCCCCGTGCTGCCACCGCCGCGGCGGCCGCCGATGCCGGGCGCCGCTCCCCCCCGTCCCCGTCGCGGCCTTTCCCGCGCTGCACCGCTGCCGCCGCTGCCCCTTCGCCGCCTCGTGCTGCGCGCCTGCTCCTCCTCCCTCCTCTGCGCCGCCCCCTCTCCTCAGGAGCCCGCGGATGGAGGAGGGGCGGATGGAGGGAGGGAGGGGAGGGAGGGGAGGAAGGAGGAGGGAGGAGGGGAGGAGATAGGAGGGAGGAGACAGGAGGGAGGAAGGTGCTGCTGTTGATGCGATGGTGTGGTGAGGTTGAGAGGGATGCAGACATGAGCGGGAGGCGACCATGAGGGGAACGATGAGGAGACAGGAGGAGGAAGGATGAGTGCTGCTGCTGATTAGTGGGAGAGTCATGAGGAGGTGGACCACTTGCAGGAGGAGGGAGGCGGAGGAGGAAGGACGAGGAGGATCGTAATGATAAAGGAGGAGGAGAGAGGAGCAGCATCCTCAGCGGGGAGCAGGGTCTGGCTAGGAGGAGGAGGAGGAGGAGGAGGAGGAGGAGGAGGAGGAGGAGGGGGAGGGGGAGGGGGAGGGGGATGAGGGGGAGGAAGAAGAGGGGGAGATGCCGCCGTCGTCGTAGGAGGAGGGGGGAGGGCCGCCGTTTTGCACGGGGATGTGCCTCGCTTTTCACGAGCCTGCCCTGGTTTGCTGCCGCCGACTGCAGGGCACCACCTTGGATGTGAAGAAGTCCTCGCACAAGCAGATCGGCAAGTACCTCAACGCCATGCGAAAGGTCGGGCGCGGCGTTGCGGATGGACAGTGGAGCTCGAGGATGGAGCAGGCGGAGAAGGAAGCGGAGGAGCCTCCCGGAACGACCTCTCAAGTGTTCCTGTGCGCGGATGTTTCTGGATGGTGCCGGCCCCTCGCAGAGCCTGGCAAGTGCAGTGGGAGAGGTTTGGAGAGGAATTGGAACGGCGGGATGAGGAGGATGATGTAGGGAGGAGGGAGGAGGGAGGAGGGAGGAGGGCGGAGAGGAGGAGGAGGAGGAGGAGGAGGAGGAGGAGGAGGAGGAGGAGGAGGAGGAGGAGGAGGAGGAGGAGGAGGAGGAGGAGGAGGAGGGAGGAGCGAGGAGGAGGAGGAGGAGGAGGAGGAGGAGGAGGAGGAGGAGGAGGAGGAGGAGGAGGGAGGAGGAGGAGGAGGAGGAGGAGAGTTGGAGAGGAGGAGGAGGAGGAGGAGGGAGGAGGAGGGAGGAGAAGGAAGAGGGTGTCAATCACCAGACGTGTCTCTGTCTTGAGCTTCTCTGCATGCCCCCCCCCCCCTGGTCCTTCCCCTCCTCAACCTCCTCCTTCTCCTCCTCATCCTACTCATCCTCCTCATTCTCGTCCTCGTTCTCCTCCGCCTCCTCCTCCTCTTCCTCGCCCTCGTCCTCCTTTTTTGCCTCTCCCCCCCCCTCTCCTCCTCTTACCCTCCTCTTTCTCCTAGGCCGTGTCGCTGCCGGGCCGGACGCTGGGCGTGGCCCTCTCTGGGGGCCACGAGCTCGGCGGCAGAAGCCGCGGCGTGCGGTCATCCCACTCATTGTCTCTGTCGTTCCGTGCATGCGCCCCGCTGGAGCGGTCTGCCTCGCATGGGGCACGATGCGCCTGCTGCCCCGCGGCAGACGCAAAGCGTGCAGGCGAAGAGACGCGGGCTCGGCCAGGGCAAGTTGCAGAGCCCGGCTCGGCCAGGGTATGCAGTCGCAGGCGCGGTATGATCTTCGGATTGCCGAGCCCTGCATGCTGACAGGGGTCCCTCTCCTCCTCCCTGCGCTCCCCTGCTCCCCTACCCCTGAGAACGTGTACAACAAAGACTGCACGAATCAATGATGATGCGCCTGTCTTCGATATTACTCACGTGCCAGACAGCACAAAAGGGGTCTGACTGAGAAGGGTCACGATGTTTCTCTTCACTCTGCGATCCAGTGGCTACGTCTGCCCTAGCGGGGGCATCTTTAAGCACAGACTGCTAACTTGTTGGCTCGGCCATTGGACGCTGAAAAATCATGGACAACATATCTGAGCCATCACGGTTACGGACAACTCTACACGATGCTTCACACTCGCTTGCTTGCACAACCCCTCAGATGATACAATTTCCTTCTAACACGTATCATGCAGGACGTTGGGACACAGAACGAATGCGGAAAGCTGAGGACTGCAAGATGGGGCGGGTCACGCGTGTGCAATAACGAATCCTCCCTCAAACCGCCGAGCTGGTCCTCGTATCGCCGCACGCTGTGATACCTGAGGCCCCTGCAGGTCGACAGTCGACGAGTCGAAGCCTCTTGCAATACGGGGTGCAGGCGGCGAGTGAGGCGCACCCCCGGGGGAAGTCGGCAGACCCTCCGCGAGGCGGCTGCGCGCAGCAGCAGATCAGCCCGTGCGACGCCCTCCGACACCGCCTGCCAAGGAGCGCGGCGCCCGGGGCCCGAGCGGTGGGCGCGGCGACGGCCCAAACTGCGGAAGGCCGTTGAAAGTTTCAAGCCGTGGCGAAGCGTCCCGGCTCGCCTAGAGCCCCACCAAACAATGTCCTAAGAACCTTCTTTGTGTGGTTGCCACGAAATGTCCTTAGAACACTTCTGGCTGGGGCCGTCTTGTTCTAACACATCGGGTGTATGTTCTAAGGGCATTGTTTTTGGTCTTAGAATGTTTTTGGGTTCTAAGAACATGTCGTGGTAGGACTATAGGAAGACTGGAACGGTCGGTCCCTGCTCAAGTTGAAAGTTGCCCAGGTGAGCAGGATACCGACGTGTGGCAGTCTGGCCAGTAGCTGCAGGGGCGATTCCGGAGGTTGCGTCCTGGCCCGAACGACCAGCGCCGGTGCCACGCGGTCCACGTGCTTGCCCTGAGCATGCTCCACCCACCACTGGTGGGTGAATATTGTACAGTCGGGCCGCTGAAGAAGGAACGCTTTTCGTTTGGGAGGGGCTCCCTGCTCCTTAGTTGTTTTACAGCGCTCCTTGGGTTTTCCCCGGGTTTTCCATGGAAAATCGGAGTTTAACTTATGGGAAAAAAGGGGCCTCGTTCCTTATTTTTCGTTCCTTAGGTCAACGCCCCGACTGTACGAAACTGTCTCAGCGTGGCTACGGCGCATCGGCGCGCGAGGTGGTCTCGTGGGGGTCTAGGCCAGAGCCGCCGCACGCAGCACAGAGGGTGCCCGTCCCAGCAACTCTCCAGGACGTCCTGGGCGATCGCGCAGAACATTTTATAGATTTGGACGCCTGGAGCTGCTCTGCCCGAGGCAACTTTCCAGCGAGGGTCGCAGGGGCGACGCGGACCTCCGCGGCAGCATGCTCCCGGCAGACGAAGGGAGACCTGGAGCACTCGGGCCGGAGACGCGACGCCCCCGAGAAGGCGTACAGTCGGGGCCCTGAAGAAGGAACCCTTTTGGTTGGGGAGGGGCTCCGCGTTCCTTAAGTGTTTCACAGCTTGCCTCAGGTTTTCCTCATGTTTTCGATCGGAAATCGAAGTTTAACTTGTGGAAAAAGGGGCCTCGTTCCTTATTTATCGTTCCTTAGGTCAACGCCCCGACTGTAGCACGTTGCCCGCAGCGAACCCCCACTGCGCAGCGAAGCATATGGACATCCACAGCGTTGCGTCCAGAAGCGGCATCGTCCACACGTCGCCGCCCAAGTGCGCTAACTTCTCTGATTCGCCGGGCCCCACCACATCTGACAGCGTACAAGCTACAATGAAGTTTAAACAACAGTTGCGTATAACAAGAGAAATGATGATCAAGTCGTCCACGCACCTGGCGTTCACAACACAATCCTCTGCCCTCCCGGGCTGCGCCGCGCGTCCCCACGAAGAGCCGGGCCCCGAGCCTGGCGTCCGGGAGTAGCCTTTTCGTATATTTTTGGGCCAGAGTCTCTGGAGCAGCATGTGCTAGCGCACCTCTCTTGTCGACTACACGTAGGAGTGACCCTTTGCCGGGGGACCTGAAGTGCGGGCCCACTGGGGCCCCCCGATCTCCGAGCGCGAATCGATAGTAGCGTCTTGCGCGATGGTGTTTGGTCCCCCCACGGCCCTCAAAGGTCACTCTTAATCCAGGGTCACTCTTGCGTGTAGCCGATTTTGGCGAAATCATCCGCCCAACGAAAATGCACGGGAATCCACTGAGTGGGGTTCTCTTTGGATTGATGTTTGGGCGAGGAGGCTATTTGAAACTCCGTGCCCGATGAGTGGGATGAGTCCCCTGAACTGTCCTCCTCCTCCTCCTTCTCCTCCTCCTCCTCCTCCTCATCGTACGTCGGAACAGGAGCTTTGCACGTAATCGGACGATACCAAGACTCCCACGCTCTCTGTGATTTATGCTGCTCAGGCTTCGGCCTTGCGGCCTTCTGTGGCCGAATGCCCACCGATGTAGAGGAGGGGGAGGAGGAGGAGGGGGAGGAGGAGGAGGAGGAGGAGGAGGAGGCGGAGGAAGGAGGATGAAGGAGGAGGGAAGAGAAGGAGGCGAAGGAAGGTTGCCCGCGGCAGGCGAAAGTCATAGATGTTAAGGAGAACAAGCAGGTCGTCAGCGTCACCAAGGCTGCCGGCTGCACCCCGCCGCCCCCCTCTCGTGCGCTCCCGCAGGAATCCTCGGGCGTTCCCGTTCGATCGAGGATGAGGAGGATGAGGATGTGGATGAGAAAGCAGAGGAAGAGGAGGAGGAGGAGTGGGAGGGAGGGAGGAGGAGGAAGAGGAAGATGAGGAGGAGGAAGATGAGGATGTGCATGATAACTTCTGCGAGGAACATGCTGATCCCGATGCTGATGCTGCTGATGATGCTGATGATGATGACGATGATGATGACGATGATGGTGATGATGTTGGTGATGATGATGCTGATACTGATGCTGATGATGCTGATATTACTGATGATGTTGATGATGTTGGTGGTGGTGTTGGTGCTGCTGATGATGCTGCTGGTGATGATGCTGATGTTGATGCTGATCTTGACGGTGCTGATGCTGATGCTGCTGATGATGCTGATACTGACGATGATGACGGTGATGATGATGGTGATGATGACGATGCTGATGATATGATGATGATGGTGCTGATTATGATGATGATGATGATGATGATGATGATGATGATGATGATGGTGATGTGTATCATGCTGGTGATGATGCTGCTGATGCTGATGCTAATCATGATGCTGGTGATGATGGCGATGATGCTGATTGATAGTGGCGACGATGATGATGCTGATGTTGATGATGTTGATGATGATGATGATGTTGATGATAATGATTATGACGCCAATGATGGTGGTGGTGATGATGATGCTGCTGATGATGCTGACGATGCTGATGCTGCTGCTGCTGATGAGGATTGTTGGTTTTGACGATGGCGATTCTGGTGGTGCTGATGTTGATGCTGATGGCCATGAAGATGGTGATGTCGCTTGCTGACGATGATGATGATGGTGAGGTTGATCATGCTGATCATAATGATTGTGATGATGCGAATTATGATGCTGATAATGATGCTGCTGGTGCGGCGGATGATGTTACTGATGTTTATCATGCTGATGCTGATGCTGCTGCCGATGATGATGCTTTGATTGATGATGATGACGATTATGATGATACTGATGCTGATGCTGCTGATGCTAATGCGGCTGCTGCTGATTCCGAGGATGATGGTCTTGTTGAGGATGATGATGATGATGATGATGCTGAGGATGATGCTGCTGCTGATGCTCAGAATGGTGATTATGCCGATGCGGATGCTGCTGCTGATGATGATGGTGGTGGTGATGATGATGTTGTCGCTGCTGCTGGTTATGATGATGATGAGGACCAGGATCTGTGATCATAGTGAGAACTACAGGATGAAGAGGATGATAAGGATGATGAATGAGGAACCTAAGATGGTGGATGGGGGGAGGAGGGTGATACCCGCGCAGCTATATCATCCTTGGCATGCGTGCCTCTTGCCTCCGTCGTCCTCGCCATCCCCATCCTTCCTCTCCTCCCTCATCCTTCCTCTCCCTTGCTCTTCCTGATCCTCCACGATCTCTTACTCACGTTCGTCCTCGTCCTCGTCCTCCCTTCTTCCTCCTCTTCTTCCTCATCCCTCCTCTTGCCATTCCCTTCTCATCTTCCTCGTCTCCAGTCCGCTCTCCGTCCCGCTCTCTCTCTCTCTCTTTCTTTATTTCTCTCTTTCTCTCTCTCTCTCTCTCTCTCTCTCTCTCTCTCGCTTACGCACGCACACACAGAGTATTGATATATACATTTACGTTCCGGCAAGGTTGATGTAGGCCACAAGGCGTTCAAGCAGCTCGAGGAGCCGGGTGCCCGCAGCCCATGCCAGTTGCGCAGCTTCGGGGTTTAGCGAGAAAGACAGCAGAGAACGGCGCAAGGTGGAGGAGGACCAGGCGGAGGAGGAGGAGGAGGGAGAATGAGGAGGAGGAGGAGAAGGAGGAGGGAGACGACTTGGATGGCCCGCGGGCGACTACTGCAGGCCAGGTACGTGCTCGATGGTGGCTTCAATCTGAAGACGAATTTCGATCTGGCGGTCGGTCACCGTTTACAGTCAAGTTGCTGAAGTATAAGGTCCGCTTTGGGCTCAGGAGGAGTTCGGGTTTTCGGGCCGTTCCTTTGATTTGTGTAGTGGGACCTGAGTGTGGCGTAGGCCCGCCGTGGCCAGAAAAGCCCCTTCGTTCCTCATTCTGCGTTCCTTATGGTAGCACGATGATTATACTTCGCTTGTTTAATGCATGTCGTTTCGCACCCGGGAACTGACATCCTTACACGCCTTGCCCCAGAGGCCGTTCGCCCTATAAAGCTGGACGGGTGCAGGGGCCGCCGAGCGAAGGAGGAGGACGAGGAGGAGCAGGGGGAGACGGAGGGAGGGAGGGAGGGAGGGAGTGATGGATGGATGGAGGGAGGGAGGAGGCGGAGGCGCGGACCGAAGAGGAGAAGGAGCAGGAGGAGGGGGAGGAGGAGGATGAGGAGGAGGAGGAGGAGGAAGGGAGGAGGGGATGAGGAGGAGGAGTGAGGAAGGAAGGGGGAGGAGGAGGAGGAGGAGGAGAGGAGGAGGAGGAGGAGGAGGAGGAGGGGAGGAGGAGGAGGAGAAGAGGAGGAGCGAGCATGGAGGAGAGAGGGGAGGATGGGGGAGGAGGAGGGATGAGGAAGGATGGAGACGCGGAGACGGAGGAAGGTAGGATGAGGAAGGGGATGGAGGAGGGAGGATGGCGGATGGAGACGGGGAGGGGAGGAGGAGGAGGAGGAGGAGGAGGAGGAGGAGGAGGAGGAGGAGGAGGCGGGAGGAGACGGAGGAGGAGGAGGAGAGGAGAAGGAGGAGAAGAGGAGGAGGAGGAGGGATGAGGAGAGGCGGAGGCGAGGAAGAGGAGGAGGAGGAGGAGGAGGAGGAGGAAGAGGAGGAGGAGGAGGAGGAGGAGGAGGAGGAGGGTAGGAGGAGGGAGGGAAGGAGGGGAGGAGGAGGATACGTAGGGATGCATAGCGGCTCATGTATGGGAGTGGCAGGGCCATCAACAGATGGAAAAGACAAGACCGCCATCAGATCTCACGCTGCAGCTGCTCTCGGGCAGCCCTGCGCGGGCGCACTGCGGGCGCACTGCATGCGCCCGGGCGCCAGTCCAGGCATTGGGCCACCGGTGGAGGAACCACCTTCAGCGTGCAAGAGCACCATGCGCAGCGGCGTCTGCCGAGCCTGACCAGCCGAGGAGGCCGCCACATGTTGCGCATGGTTTTGCCAGTGACCCCTGGGATTCCCCACTGATGAAGAGAGATCGCCAGTGGTAGACCCCCCGATGAGAAATTTGTGTGTGTGTGTGTGTGTGTGTGATGGCTGTCTCCCCTTCCCCCGTTCAGTGGGGCCTGCTTTTAACCTTTTCCTTCGTGCAAGAGGGGACGAGGGTTAGACCCGTCCCCTCCCCCTTTCCACTGCGCCAGGGAGGGGGGGGGGGAGGGGGAGGAGGTTGGATCCCCCCTCTCCCCCCAGGCGGTTTGACGATTTTTCCCGGTGGGGGCGAGGCGAGTTGGTGCGTTCTGGCCACCTGGTCATGGACCCAGGCGAGGATGAGCAAAACGAAATGAGCGACAGAACAAACAAACAGGTTCTCCTCGTCCTCTCCTTCTCCGCCTCCCCGTTTCCCCCCTCCCTTCACTCCTCCCCCCTCCTTCCCCTCCTCCCTCCCTCTCTCCCCCTCTGCTCCTCCCTCCCTCCTGCACCTCCTCCCTCCATCCCTCCTCCCCCCTTGCCACCCTTGCTTCCCTTCTCCCGCGCCGCTCCAATCGGCGCGCGCCGCCGCCTGCTTCGTGCCCTCCTTGTGCAGGGTGGTGATCCGATATGCCCTCGGGCAGCCGACCAACCTTCTCAGGCAACACCGCGGCTGGTCCATGCTTATGTTGCCCAAGCCTAGCAAACCGTTGGCCGCGCGAGGGCAATTCGCAGTATGGAAGAAGTGTGACCTGAAGACGAAACGGAAGTACGAGTGTGAGTTTGAGGGACATTGGAAGTATGAAAAAGTATGGAAACAGTTTGAAAAAAGTTTGGGACGATTTGGAAGTATGAAAAAAGTACAGTCGTGGCCTTGAAGAAGGAACGCTTTTCGTTGTGGAAGGGGCTCCGTGTTCCTTCATTGTTTCACAGCTTGCTTCAGGGTTTCCTTACGTTTCGATGGGACATCGAAGTTTAACTTATGGAAAAAAGGGGCCTCGTTCCTTATCTAGGGTTCCTTATGTCAACGCCCCGATGGTATGGTTGGATTCCATGCGGAGTGGGGGACCTGGCCTGCACCGGCCCGATGCCCTGAGTCCCACCCCTGCGCTCTGTGCCGCTGCCCTCGGCCGCGCTGCTGCACGCTCGCTCCCCGCCTCCCCCCCTCTCTCCTCCTCCTCCTCCTCCTCCTCCTCCTCCTCCCTCCTCCTCCTCCTCCTCCTCCTCCTGCCGTCAGGCCGAGGCAATTTTCAAATGCCTCGCCACCGCGGATAAGCGGTGCTGCCTGGGCTCCGTGTGGCACCGCCTGAATGCGGTGTGGGTCCGATGATGTCAGATCCTTATCCCGCCCGCGTTCCGGGTGCGATAAGGATAGGGCGGAGGGCGGCACCTCCCGCTGGGAGGTTCGTGGTCGTTCGTTGTCGTCCTTCGTGTCTCGGTTCGTCGTCATGTCCGTCGCCCTTGTCCTCTTTGGGAGTTGCGGCACGGCCCTGGATTAGGTTCCAGGGTGGACGTTGTTTGCGCTCCTGGGCCGGAGAGTGGCCCCCTCCCCCTCCCCCACCCTGCTGCCGCTGCTGTTGCCGTTGCAGCTGTCAGGCCAGGGTTTTTAGTGCCCTGCCACCTCGGCCAAGAGGTGCGGCCTGGGCGCGGGAAGACCCCAGTGGCACCTCCTGGTCTGAGGTGTACCGCCGTTTGACGACCACGGAGGCGGGGCCCGCGGCTTTCCGCCTGTAACCTCTTGGTTGCAGTGCTCTTTGCCGCGGGCACACTGTTGCCGTGCTTGTGAGGGTGCGGGCGCTGGGCAACGCTCCGTGTATTGTCCCTTGGGCGCCGATCCCGAACCCCCGTGCGCCATTTTGGCGCGGGGTGTAGGGCGGTCCTTGGTTTGTTTTTTTCCTTGATTTCCTCCCTAAGGCACAGCGTTTCTGGCGCTATTGGGAGTTAGTCAAGGAAAGGAGGCCGGAGGTCAGGTCCCAGCTTGTGTCCGTGATCCCCTCTTTTTGCGCGTGTGCCCTTGGTGTTGGCCGTTGGCCACTTTGGCCGTTGGCCAGGGCACGTTGGCCCGCGCTTTGCTGAGCGCCACGGTTTTGTTCTGCCTTTTGGGCCTGCAACATTCCCTCCTCCTCCTCCTCCTCCTCCTCCTCCTCCTCCTCCTCCTCCTCCTCCTCCTCCTCCTCTTCCATCTCCTCCTCCTCCTCCACCTCCTCCTCCTCCTCCTCCTCCTCCTCCTCTCCCTTCCTCTCTCCCCTCTTTCCTCCTCCTCCTTCCTCCTCATCCTCCTACCCTCCTCCTCTCTCTTCCTCCTCCCCCTTCCCCTTCTCACCTCCTCCCTCTCTCTCACCTCCCCCTCTTCCCCTCCTCCTCTTCTCCTCCCCTCGCTCTCCTCCTCCTCCTCCTCCTCCTCCTCCTCCTCCTCCTCCTCCTCCTCCGCCTCCCCCTCGGACCCCGCCGCTCCCGCTCCCAGGAGAAGTTCGCGGCGGAGCTGCGGGCCGGCGCGGTCTGCCGCCCCCCCCCCTTTCCTCAGGAGGGAAAGAAACACACAGACACAACTGATCGGCGAATCCCCCGAAAAGATGGGAAAATATGGGAAACGAGGGGGGGAGACCAAAGCCCAGAAAATATGCGAAAATATAGGGAACTCTTCCACTTGTGTGTATTTATCTGTGTGTCCTGGGGCCCCTTCCTTTTTTCCCTCGAGCGGGCCGGCGGGGAGAGCCGGGCGGGGGGGCGCGGAGGGCCCCCGTCTGCTGGGCGCCCCGTCTGCTGCCGGGCTGCTGCGCGCCCTGCCTCCGCCTCGCTCGGTCAAGAGAATGAGGGGCGTCGCGGCGTCGCCTCGGGCCAGGGAGTGTGCTGGAGTGGGTGGCGGTCCTGGACATCATCCGATCGGCGTCGCGGCGTCGCCACTCGGGCCAGGGAGTGTGCTGGAGTGGGTGGCGGTCCTGGACATCCTCCGGTCGTCGTCGGGCAGTGCCTTCAAAATTGGTCATCTGTGGTTGCTCTCGCTCGACCTCTCTCTTTCTCTCTCTCTCTCTCTCGCTCTCTCTTTTTGTTTCTTCTCTCTTTCTCTCTCTCTCTCTGCCTCCGCCATATGTTACATGAATCACTCTATAAATATGTTCCCTCTCTCTCTTTCTCTCCCTACGTCTCTTTTGCTGTCTCATTGCCATTTCGATTTGATGTTTAGTTTTGCAGTTCGATTTGCATGTTGTCTGCAACCACCCCTGCCGCGGGACAACTATGAGTTTCACGGGACAACGACGGCAACGTGGGACTGGAGCAAATATTGGTTATGCGGCTTGACCCTGGCATTGGCCAGTACATCATCGCCCTCGCGCAGCTTCACCTCGCCCGCTCGCACAGCATGAACCGAACCGAAATTGATCTCCTGATTGGGGTCTTTCCGTTCTCACCTTCAGCCTCCTGCACAGAAAGGATATACGTAGCCAGCCGACGTATACGGCATACATACAATCAGAAACTAGGAATGCAGGAGCAGGCGTTATACACAATCATGACAGACCTGCATACTCAACGCCCATGTGTAATGGCATGACTCGAGCATACATTGCGCACATAACTCTCAAACTAATATCAGCGCCTTCGCAGCCAGGGAGCATATTTCGCATGCGTTACATGTGAGCGCACCAGTCATCACTGCCGAACGCAGAGCATGTGTCACAACTCTCACTGACTTACACATACGATTCACTACATGCCACAACAAGTAACATGCACGCATATAAAGAATGAGGGGCCATGCCGTGCGAGTCTTTGACATACGCAGAGTGCCTACACAGGAAGCATGGTGATACACGCCGATGCACCACATCAAGAACAAGTCCAGCCAACTTTCACACATTAAACACAACCGCAGCATACATGTTGGGCAGTAATCAGCGACATGCGTAGCCCACAGGAACTCGGCACATTCATAGTAAACGCCCACAATGCATGCATAAAGCACTAATGTGAGTGACATATGAGAGAGGTGCATGACGGACACGCGGGAATATTATTAACATCCAAAGAGCATGCGACACTAACGCACACACACAGACACACACTCACACGTACACGCACGCACACACACGCACACACCACACACACATCACGAGCACACATAACAAACAGGCGTGAGATACTTCGAAAATAGTCGCAGCAGCTCCATTGTGGGGAACGGGGGTCGCTCGAAAAAGATCTCTGGGCCCCCGGGCCTTTCAAGAACGAGTCGCCACGAAACACGGGCCTCTGGTGGTAACGAGTCGGGAGCTCCAGGTCCTGTCCATTGAAACAGCGTGGTATCGGAGCTCAGTGCTCATTCCAGCACGGCCTGGGATGGGTGAGTGGCCGAGGGGGAGATTCGGATGCAACTCCTGGGAGGTAAATTTCTGACTTTGCCCTGGTCCAGAATCTGGCTTCATGCGGTTCAATCCCGCTTACTCCGGCTTAATCCCGATGAATCTGTCTTAATCTCGTTTAATCCGCGGCCTAGTTTGGTGTAGCAGCCTCCCAATGGGGCTTACTCCACCTCGCTCCTTCCGACAAAGATCTCCGAGTAGTTGCCTCTTGGGGGAGGGGAAGGAGGGAGATGGAGGAGTAGGGAACGATGATGACGAACATGTCGATGACAACCACGGAGGCGGTGCCGAATATCTGGGTGAGAACGCCGGTGTCTCGACGGTAGTTCTCGAGGCGACGGCAGCTCTGATGACAGCGTCGAGCGTCGATGTGAGGACGATGGGTGCACCGGTGATGCTGGCCATGCTGCGTGATGGGAGGCCGCGGCAACGATGCGCAGCAATCGCAGCAGGAGCAAGCAGTGGTTGCGCGGGCGGCGGGCGCCTTGCTCCCTCCCGCGTGGAGGCACGGAGGCAGGACGACCAGGGCTCCCATCCCGCACCCCCCGGGTCTCGCGCAAATTGGCCGCCCCTGTGCCCTTCTCCTTCCTCTCGGGGGAGCGTAAGACCCGGGTTTGCCAGGACTCGGGTTCGCCATCGTTTTTTCACGACCGCGATTCGGATTTTGACGAGGAGGAGTTTCGTGGGATGTCTGCAGCGGGAGGCCTCGTCAAAATGCAGGCTCGGCCTCGTCATTTTTGTTGACGACATCGTCGGGGATTTCCGAGTCCCCTGTGCCTGGATCTTACGCCCCCCTGATCCTCCATCCTCCCACCATCCTCGTCGTTGTCGCCTCCCTCTCAGCGCACCCCCGCGGACGAACCACGGGGCTCCGAGGCGTACCCCGGGCTGCGGCCCACGCGCCCTGCTCTCGCGCAGGGCCGTCTTTTCGGATGCGGATGCGTGCGGGTGCTATCCCCTATTCGTCCTCACCACACACCAACCACACCACCACACCCCACCACCACACCACCACCAAACAGCACACAGCACGCACGCAGCTCGGCACCACACATACTAGAGCGGCGCGCGGGTAGCCAAGAGTCGGCTAGACACGGTCCGCGGATAGGCAAATCGCGCCATGGTAAGGGCAGGGAGGGCGGGAGGGGGTTAGGACGATGATCTGCCGCGAGCGCACCATTGCTTGCCTTGCTCTCACACTCCCTCTGTGCCCCCTCCATCCCCCCTACCCCCACCTCCTCCGCCCCCGCCGCCCTCCCAACCCTCCGCGCTTTGGGGTTGTCAGGGCGCAGCAGTCACGTTGGTTCATGGCGGCGAAGTCCCAGGAACGGCGTCCTGGAACGATTCATGAATGTCAGGACGCAACAGTCATGTTGAATCGCTGTGCTGAAACCCCGGGGATGGTGTCTTGGCACGATGAGGAATTCTCGTTGGTTGTCTTTCAATGGTCAGCTCCATTTTAATGAAGTGTGCGACTTGTGAGACTCGTATAGGGGGCCACATGCGAACCCTACCCCTACCCCCCACGATTTCTGAGGGGGAGGGTGGGGTTCGCATGTGGCCCCCTATTGTGAGGGATTTGTGAGGGAGCTTGGAGGAAGGGTCAATTGCAATGTCGTTGTTGCGTCTCGAGTTTGGGGTCTTCGGCACGTACCTCACTACCTATCGGCGTAGGTCGGGTGCTGCAGCGGTGGCGACGGCCAAGGGCAGGTGTCTCACCACGCTCATCGGCCTCAAGACCCCCGCGGACCCAGCGCTGCGCATGCCAGAGGAGTGTGTGAGGTTGTGGTACCGCACGTGGCAACAGCAGCCGTTGGTGAGAGCGGGGGCGCATGCGGCGTGGGACGCAGTGGTCGCTCACCTGCGAAGGGTTGAGCCGAACCATCGCTCACGCCACATTCGCGGACCGTTGTCGGCGATGGTGGCGCTCCTGCTGGACAACGGCTGGGACCCGCAGTCCGCCATCTGCTGGGCCATGCCGCCCACGGAGTCGGGGGAGTTCATCGAGTGGCAGTTTCCCGACACGGCTTGGACAGGCCTTGTGGACGTCGACGCGCCGTCGGGGTTGGTGAACGATCTGGGAAGTTCTATTTCGGCCAAGTTGTGGACAAAAAAGGCTAGCGAGCACTACTGTGGGTTGGGGGTCGAGCACGGCGTGGACATGGTGTCGCTGCGCAGGCTCTACCAGCAGTTCGCCAATATCCCGCAGGGGCACCGCATGGCAGAGGTGCTCAGCATGGTGGCTACTGGTGACAGCTGGCCGAGAGATCGGCGAGTGGACGCTGCAGATGCCAAGGCGTTGGGGTTGTCGCGCCTGTATCCGAGGTGTGGGCAGGAGGCCGAGACCATGCTCCACCGGGGTTGGAGTTGTTCCAAGAACGTGGGATCGCCAGCTTACGGCGGCTTGCAAGAGTTGCTTCCGCAGGCCTACGGCAGGCACGACAGTGAGCAGTGTTATTGGTTGCGAGGTTTACTACCAGCCAGATGGACCGAGGTGACTCCACCACGGGAGCATGAAGAACGGCACGTTTCAGGAGCAGCAGCAGGTAGTCTCGGGGGCCTCACGCTTGGGCACGGGACTGAGCGGAGGCCGCCGTGGCTCTTCGCGGGCGGCAGTGGCGGCGCCGACTCGGCCGACAGCAGGTTCAGGCGCGTCGGCTTGGCAGTCGTCAGCGCGATCAGCTTCGACCCCCCGATACTCGATCGGACGGTGCCGGGGGGTCTCCCAGGGGCTCGGCAGAGCGTCCGCAGGGGAGAACTGCTCGCGTTGCTAGTCGCCAGTCGCCATCAGGGTGTCCAGTGGCCACGTGCACGTCGTCACGGACAGCAGTGGAGTCGCACACGGCTGGTGTTCGCGCAGGTCTGTTTCTCTTTGCGGCGAGGATGCCGATTTGTGGCACAACATCGGAGTGGTTTTGGCTGGTCGCAGCCAAGCCGAGTTTGTTGTGTTGTTTGTCCACTCACAGTTGTCACCGACACAGATGGTACGAGGAGTTGCGCCGTGGCACTTGGTTGTTGGCAGTGCAGCAGATTATAACATGGCGGCAGGAGCGGCTCGTCGTGCCAGGCTGGCCGAGACCGAGAGATATCGAGTGCGCAGGCTCTAGAAGGAGGTGTATCAGATACGTTTGAGATTGATCAGAGCTACATTTGATGCTCTGGGGTCCGAGAGTGAACTGTGGCAAGAAGAAAGACTGCAGAGGAAAAGAGAGGAGGCGTGTGAGCCACCGCCTCCCCCCGCCCCCTTCTGTGTGCAGGCAGTTTTGAACCAGTCATGCTCTCGATGACTCTGGCCAGCGTTGTAAGATGTGCTGTAGCTCTTGTTCTAAGGCTGCCAAAGCCCAGTCAGACCCGATCCTGTTGATGGTAGGTTCTCTGCGTTGCCGTCGGGGGTGTCTTTACACTTGGGGGGTGGGGGCGGCTGGGTACATGGTAGTCACAAAATGCTTCTGCACCATTACATGGGGCTCTGTTTTTGCTTACAGTGCGGGCATTATACCAGCTGTGTCCTCAGGAGCCTGGGTCAAGAATATCCCAGGCGAACGAATGCTACTCGAGCCGAGCATTTATGTTGGATCGGATCCGATCCATGGCCGAAGGCTTTAAAATGCCCGTAGTTCGTGTCGACCCGCATCGCGGCTGTGCTCACTCACTCCTTCTCCTCCCCCTCCTCCCCCTCCTCCTCCTCCTCCTCCTCCTCCTCCTCCTCCTTTCCTCCTCCTCCTCCTCCTTTCCTCCTCCTCCTCCTCCTTCTCCTCCTATCCGCCTCCTCCTCCTCCTCCTCCTCCTTTCCTCCCCCTCCTCCTCCTCTTATCCGCCTCCTCCCCCCCCCTGCCGAGGCCGCGGCGGCCCCGGAGGGCGAGGCCAAGGGCCCCGCGGCGGCGGGGCTGCCGCCCCCCAAGGTCCACCGCGGGGGCGGCTGGCCTGCTGCGGCTGCTGCTGCTGCTGCTGCTGCTGCTGCTGCTCGTCGTCGGCGGCGGCGCCATCGCCGCCGTCGTCGCTGTCGGCGGCGGGCAGAACCTGATGAGCTCGTCGACGCCACTGGTGGGAGGAGGAGAAGAGGAGGAGAAGAGGAGGAAGAGGAGGAGGAGGAGGAGTAATAGCAGTAATATTGTCAAGAATAGGAGTACGAAGCGTACTCACACTAATGATAAAATCAAGTAGACGATACATCGCAAAACGAATCATAATCACACTGATATCAATAGTCGTACGAAGAAAATTATTACTCATAAAAAACAATACGGTTAATAGTAATCATATGGCTAACGACAACACGGTTATTAACAACATAAGTAATAACACTACTAATAGTACTACTATATTAACAGTGCGAGTGTTATACATATGGTTAACAATAGTACGACTACTTATACTAAGCAAAAGGGAGGAGGACGAGGAGGACGAGGGGGAAGAGGAGGAGGAGGAGGAGGAGGAGGAGGAGGAGGAGGAGACGTGGTCGGAGGGCGGACGGGGCCGAGGAGGGGTCGCGGCAGAGGAGGAGGAGGAGGACGATGATGAGAGGGGGAGGTAGGGTGGAAGAGGGCGGATGCGGAGGAGATGGGTGAGGTGTGGCGGACGGCGGCCTGAGGAGGAGGAGGAGGAGGGATGGAGGAGGAGGAGAGGAGGAGGTGGAGGAGAGGAGGAGGGGGGGCGCGGACGAGGAGGAGGAGGAGGGAGGAGGCGGAGACGGAGGCGGAGGTAGGTGGAGGAGGCGGATGCAGGAGGCGGAGGCGGAGCAGAGGCGGTGGAGGAGGAGGTGGAGGAGGAGGAGGGGAGGAGGAGGAGGAAAGGAGGAGGAGAGGAGGAGGCGGGCGAAGGCGGCGGAAGGAGGAGTGGAGCGGAAGGAGGAGTGGACGGAGGCGGAGGCGGATGCCGAGAGGAGGAGGAGGAGGAGGAGGAGGAGGAGGTAGGAGGAGGGGGAGGACGGGCGGAAAGAGAGAGGTACGTGTGATGACGAGGACGAGGATGACCGAGGGCGCGCAGAAGGATGACGCGGATGAGGAGGGAGAGGATGGAGGCGGAGGGCGGAAGGCGGAGGCGGAGGAGGAGGCGGAGGCGGAGGCGGGATGGCGGAGGCGGATGTGGCGATGGTTGCGGAGGAGGAGGGAGGAGGAGGAGAAGGAGGACTGAGGTGAGAAGAGGAGGAGGAGAAGAGGAGGAAGGAGGTGGAGGAGACGGATCGGTGGCGGGGAGGGGCGGAGGCGGAGGCGGAGGCGGAGGCGGAAGGAGGAGGAGGAGGAAGAGGAGGAGGAGGAGGAGGGGAGGAGGAAGAGAGGATGGACAGAGGAGCTGGAGGAGGAGGAGGAGGGGGTGAGGAGGTGGAGGAGGGGAGGGAGATGGGGAGGAGGTGGAGGATGGAGGAGGAGGAGGAGGAGGGGAGGGGGAGGAGGAGGAGGCGGTGGCGTTCGCGGCGGCGAGGGGGGAAGTGACATGGAGAAGGCCTTCTCAGAAGGCGGCGTGTGTAGAAGCGCACCGCCCACCACACCTCCCCCAACCCAACCCTAAGGCCCCGACCCGCCCTCCATTTCCAGTGGGGGGCCGGGTCGAGGAACATTTAAAAAAACACATTTGAAGCCCGTACAGTCAACGCGCCTAGTAAGGACGCGCGCCTTCGTCTAGGGTGCCCTTGTGTCCTCACCTCCGCGGCCCGTCCTTTGCCGTTTCCACTGGTCGCCCGAACTTCGGCCTTCCAAGGGCCTTGCGTCCTTGCCACCCGTCCTTCAGACACGTTTTGACTGCACCACCTCTAGCTAGAACTTGGAACCCCCACCCCCAGTCTGGCACCAGGGGGCCTCCTGGGGGCCGCGGGGGCCACGTCTGCGCGCGGTGCGCACACGTGGACGTCCACATGTGCGCACCGCGCCCTCCTCCATCACTCTCTTTTTTCTCACGGGCGGCCACCCGCCACAACCCGACATTCTCGGGGGTGGACAGGACCTCCAACAGTGACACGTCGATTCGTGAATTGCCCGTTTCCGGTTTTCGAGAGGGCGCCGTGGCCGTTACTTTCCAGGCTTGCGCCCGCCAGGTTTGGGCCTCAGGTCGTTTTGTTCACTAAACCACGTTTTGCTAAAGGGGGGTCTGTCCATCCCCGAAATTCGGGTCCTGCCGGTTGGGGTCGGGCTGGGGTGGTCCGGTAGTCGGGTGGGTCAGGGGCGGCCGCCAACCGGCGGGGCGGCCGCCCCCCCTCGCATGCCGCACGTCGACTCGACTCTGGAGGCAGGGCAGGGGTGCGGCAGAGAAGGGGTGTTGACGAACGAACAACACTTGGGGGAGCGTAAGACCCGGGTTTGCCAGGACTCGGGTTCGCCATCGTTTTTTGACGACCGCGCCTCGGGTTTTGACGAGGAGGAGTTTCGTGGGATGTCTGCAGCGGGAGGCCTCGTCAAAATGCAGGCTCGGCCTCGTCATTTTTTTGACGATCCTCGTCGGGGATTTTTACGGATTCCCTGTGACACAGGTTTTCTGTTTTTGAGTTGTTTGTGAGTGTTGGGGTTTGTTTTATTTTGTTTTGGTTATGTAGTGTTTTTTTGTTGGTTGTTTTTTGGTTGTTTTGTTTTGTTTTTTATTTGTTTTTTTTTGTTTTTTTTTTTTTTTTTATTTTTTGTTGTTTTTTTTTTTTTGTTTTTTTGTTTTTTTGTTTTTCTTTTGGTGTTGTTTTGTTTTTGTTTTTTTCTTTTTTTTTTTTTTTTTTTTTTTGATTTTTTTTTATTTGCTTTTTTATTTAATAAATAAATTTTTTTTTTTTTTTTTGTTTTTTTTTTTTTTTTTTTATATTGTTTATTTTTTTTTTTTTTTTTTTTACGTCCCCCTGAAACACGCACCCATACCCATAGGGGGGTCGTTGGGAGGAGGACTGGCTATGGGTGTGGGTGCGGGTTGTCGGACCCTGGGGAAGGCTCCCGTTCGAGCGGGGACCCCCATGCGACAGCACGTACCCATAGCCCTCTCCGATCCCCCTGTGGGTATGGGTGTGTGTTGTTGGTTCGTCAACGGCACCGCCCGGCGCAGCATTGGCACCGTGCCCCTCTGTGCCACACCCTTAGTGGGCCCCGGGAACGGCAGGGCCGTTTTTTCATCGTTTCCGAAAAAGTGCCCCTTGAACATGGAAACGGCGACCGGAAACGAAACGGCTGCAGGATTGGAACCGGAGCAGAAGCCCATGAAAGAACGGCGACGGAGCCCGAAAAAGAGAACGGCGTCGGAACCGGCAACAGAAACGGCAAGACGGAGCCGGTAACAAAAACGGCCTTGTCGCTTCCAGGGCCCACTGAAGGCCACACCCCGGTCCTGCCCCCAGGGCCGAGCCGGGCGTGGGAATCCCCTGGAGCGGGGGGCGCCCCGCAGAGCCGCGGCGCGCAGGCACTGCCGCGGCGGCGGTGCGGGTCGGAGGAGGGGAGGGCGCCCGTGCCGCTGCCCGTGCGGCCCGACGTAATTCCGACGCAGTTCCGACGTAGTCCGGCGCGAGCCCCCGACGCAAGTCCGACGTGGATGCGACGTAAATCGGGTCTCGGGTTGCTGCGCGAGGCCTCCTCCAGGATTTTCTTCGTACAGAGTGGAACGGGGGGGCGGGAAGGTCGCTTCGGCAGGCGGAGAGGGCAAAGAGGAGCATTAAGAAGCATATCGGCTGAGAAACACACCGCTACCCTTGCCTGGTTTTTTGGCCTCTGCCGACCTCCTGGGAGGCCCTCGTCGCCACCGCTGGATGCGCCTCGTAATCCTGGTCAGAGTGCACCCTGGGAAAGGTCTGGGGAGTAGCGGTATCGGTACCTCTTGGTTTCCCCAATGGGGCGGAGGTGGGCGCGAGGAAGCAACAGTGTGAGGGCCATCGTGCGCCCAACGCGTGTCGCTTATGTTGTAATGCGCCTTTCCGTCCCGAGATCCCCCGCGCGCCAATGCCAGTGCAGTCAAGACGCTGAACTTGGGACCATTTTGGGCTCGGGAGGGGCCCTGGTTTGGGGTCGGCCACGCGCAGAGGGGGCCAGGCGGAGGGCGGAAGGCTTCTCAGCAGCACCCCTGCTTCTTAGAAGGCGCGGGCCTTCTCTGCACATGCGGGGCCCGCGCCTTCTAAGAAACAGCCCCCTTGTTAGGGAGGCTTCCCCCGTCCCCCGAACCCCCCCTCTGCGCGCCGCCAAGTGGGGCCGCTCCTGAGATCGAGGCCGGGGAGCAGAACTTCGTGGCAGAGGCTCGCCGTGGGTCGTAAAAAGCCCGTTCGTTCCTTCTTCAGCGTTCCTTATGGCTTATGGCAGCGCGATGACCATCCTCCTTCCCATCCTCCTCCTCTTCCTCCTCCCCCTCCTCCTCCTCTCCCTCCTCCTCCTCTTCCTCCTCCTCCTTAGCGTTCCGTATGCCGTTGCCCATTCTCATTATGACCAGCGCGCGCTGGAGCAGTGGGTCTTGCCCCATCTGCGTTTTGACTGGCCTGCGCAGACAGGTGACACGCGAGAGCTTGCACGGCATAGCCCTCCGCCCGCGGGACTTGCAGAATGATTGAAGACTTGTGGTCGGTGTCAAACTGGGCGCATGGTGCAAACATTTTCGTGCCTGGTTGTTTAAACAAGCGCTGGACACGTTTAAACCAACAACCATACTTAGAATTCGAGGAACCATCAACCCGTGCAGCTGGTAGAAAACCATTCTCGGTGGGCATGCGTCGCGTGGAACCGACATTTGAAACGCCCAGAACGCCCCACCCAGAAGTCTGGTGTGTGGCAGAGAGGAATCACATTCTTTTAAGTAGCGAGTGTTGTATTGGCCCCGTCAACGTTAAGAAAGACAGCGTAGGGAACGATCGATTAGCAACGCAAGTCACAGGGGAAACAAAACACACACACCCAACTCGTGTTTCGGAGGTTCGGCGCACTCGACGCAAACTGTGGCTCCAACCCATGGTGCAGGGAGAGAAAGGATACCAACTCGTGATGCGGGGTTGCAGGGCGTCGAGCGCAGCCCATGGCACAACGCGTGGCGCAACGTGTGGCGCACGGGGGCAGAGGGGACCAACTCGCCACCGGGGTGGGCGCGGTGTCTGTCGCAGTCTATACTACGGTGGAAGCTAGTGGCGCAACCTATGGCGCCGGGGGACAGATGCCACCACGTCTGGTGTCTTCTGCGCAATAATGTATGGCTTCGCCTGTGGCGCAGGGGGCGAAGAAGGAACCCACTCGTTGTTCGGGGGAGCGGGGCGCCCGGGACGGTAGGGGAACCATATCCATCGGGAGCCTTGAGACGGGGGTCAATGCAAACGGGGGTCAGCCAGAGCGCCAGATCTTGCAGGATCCTGCGAAGACCCCCTCTGGCTGACCCGGGTTAGCGAGCCGCTCGTGGCCGCGAGGCGGCCGCGCCCATTGGCTGACCCGGGTTTGCGAAGACCTGCGTTGCAGTTTTTTTTCCTGCATTGCAGTTTTTAGTTTCCTGCTGACCCGGGTCTGGATTGACCCGGGTCAGAAGATCGCCATATCCAGCTTCGGGCAGGCGTGATTTTTCTGCGCAGCTTGCCTCGCAGCCTACGGCGCACGCCAGTGCGCAAGTGGTGTGCCGCGCCGCGTCCTTACAGATGCTGTCCGGGGCTTGCGGGAGGGGCAGAAAGTGCTGGAAGGAATGGAGGAAAGGGGAAGAAGAGGAGGAGGAGGAGGACGCGGAAAAGTTGCGAGGCCCTCAACCAGGGCTTTAGCTTCATCGGGAAGGGCGGGTAGGAGAAGTAGGTGGATGATGATGATGGTGGTGATGATGATAATGATGATGCTGATGATGATGATTGCGATGGTGATGCTGCTGATTATTATGATGGTGATGATGCTGATGCTGATGATGATGACGATGGTGGTGGCGACGATGATGATTATGCTGATGCTGATGATAATGGTTGTGGCGATCCCGAAGATGATGACGATGGTGATGATGACGATGCCGGTGATGACAACGACGAGGGGGATACTGGTGATGCCAATGATGGTGATGATGATGCTGATGCTGCTGCTGATGATGATGATGAAGAGGTGGTGATGATGCTGATGATGATGACGACGTTGCTTATGATGAGGATGATGAGGATGAGGACGACAGCTGCTATAATATATTGATGAGGGCGATGGTGATGGTGACGATGGCGGTAATGACAACGACGAGGAGGATAATGGTGATGCCAATGATGGTGATGATGATACTGGTGATGATGATGCTGATGATGATGATGTAAAGGTGGTGATGATGCTGATGATGATGACGACGTTGCTTATGATGAGGATGATGAGGATGAGGACGACAGCTGCTATAATTTTGATGATGACGATGGTGATGGTGACGATGTTGATACTGATGATGGTGATGATGACGATGGCGGTGGTGACGACGATGAGGGCGATAATTGAGGATGATGGTCATGCTAATGATAGTGATGATGATACGTAGTGGTGATGTTGACGATGATGATGATGACGATGACGACCATGCTTTTGATGACGATGATGAGATGCTGGCGACAACCGCTATGATGATGGCGATAATGACGGTAAGTATGATGATGAACAGGATGAGTCTAATGATGATGGTGATGTTGGTGGTGGTGTTGGAGACGAGGATGATGGTGATGTTGCCGATGATGATGTTGATGATGTTGATGGTGATGACGTTTGTGATGTTGATGTCGGCGACGCTGGCGAGGATGATGATGGTCATGATGGCAACGACGATGGTGTTGATGATGATTGTGATGCTGATGCTGTTGCCCATGACAATGGTTCTGATGCTGCTGATGATGACGATGGCATTGATGATGACGACGACTACAATGATGACGATGGTGTTGATGCTGCGGATGATGATGGTGATGATGCTGCTGATGATGGTGCTGATGATGACGTTGATGCCGTTGATGATGCTGATGGTGGTGATGGTGCTGATGATGATGGTGATGATGCTGCCGATACTGATCATGATGATGACGAGGATGATGATGATGATCATCATGGTGGTGGTGATGTGTTGATGACGGTGACGTTGATGATAATGATGATGATAATGATGATGATGACGATGATGATGATGATGATGATGCTGCTGCTGCTGCTGCTGCTGCTGATGATGATGATGATGATGATGATGATGATGGTGGTGGTGGTGGTGGTGGTGATGGCGGTGGTGATATCCTGGGCCTGCGCTACTTCGTTTCTGCCCCTGGTTGGCGCCGCTGCGGATGACCCCCAGTTTATGCTTCGCAATGTGCAGCCCGCGATGCTTCAATACGTTTGTTTGGAGCTTGGACATAAACAACGAAAGCATGTTTCTCTGTATTGGCGTGCCTTGGTTCGGGAGTTCTCTCGTGCGAAACGTCGCTGGCAGAAGGACGGTTGGCCCATTGCGGCCGTCTTGCAGTATTGCTTCTGTGTTCTGGCAGTTCCCTGACGGCGCCAACCGTGGGTTGGCGGATGATGTTTCCCCCGTGCTCTCCTGGCAGGCCTCGCAGAAAGTTCAAGGCGAGCTTTTTGGAACGGTGCTGCCCGGCAGTACTTGGGAGCAGGTTTAGGGGAAGGAGTCGGGTTTACGGTTCCTCGGAAAGTTTTACGGATATTTTAGAAAGATGGTTCATTCGATTCTGCGGCAGTGTTTCGAACGCTATGACGACGGGGTGTTGGACCGAGGACCGCATTGCTCAGGCCGGCTACGAGTCGGTCACCAGAGGCTTGTGCCTTAGGTGTGTGGTTGTGCGCCTGAGACGGCCGCTCATAGGTTCTGCTCATGAGACGGCCGCTCAGATGTAGTTCCGAGTTGCCTGATTCAGCCATTGTGTGTTCTGGCGATCGACCTCCCCCCCAGCTCTGGGTGATCCTGAATAATTGTGATTTTTGGATGCGGGGCCTGCCGTCTTGCAGGGCCTCGTAGAGGACATTTACACGCGCCAGCTGAGCTGGCGCGGCATCGGGGAAAGCTTGGAGACGCAGCCAAGATGAAACGCGGTGTCTGTGGGGTCGATGGCTCAGGTGGGAAATATCATAAAGATGGGGTGGTTAACAGGTGTGGGTATTCCATCGTCCGCCAAGGCTTGATGGACAGTTTGATGGAGCTGCTTGTGGAACGTTGCCGACTAAGGTCCAGAGTGCTGGACGTGTTGAACTGTTTACGCTGGTTCAGCTTGCCGCTCGTTCTGTTGGAGATGTTCGACTTCACAGTGGACATCTCCATGTCGTGAAGTGCCCCGGGGAAAATCTTATTGCGCAGCAAAAAGACGTCTGCGATGCTCGACCTTTGGGTGATGTTGCATGACGTGATCAGGGCCCGTGGCGGCTCAATGGACGTTCGATGGGCTACAGGCCACCCCGGGCCCACGTTGTGACGTGCGCTTGGGTGATGCTGAAGCTTATGGAGACGAAGCTGCGTGTCTTCGGCGGGGAAATTATTTGCTGATGCTGGTGAGGTGTTCGGTGAGCACGCCCCCGCCGCTTCTGAGGCTGACGGGCGGGGTGCCAAGGCCGTGCAACGCTTCCTCGCTGCTCAGAGGGAGGTGCGCTTCACCGCCCAGGCGCGAAGAGCCTGACCGTATCCAGCACCCTCGCGCGAGAGGGGACCGCCGTAGCGTGGGCGTTCGACCCTGCCGTCTGCGGGGTGCACATCGTGACGTGCACGTGCGCGCTTGGGTCTCTGAGTGCCAGCTCCGCGCCAGGAGTTCCCAGCAGGCGAGGGGTTCGGTCTCAGTGCTGGCCCTGCCCCTGCCAGCCGCGCGCGAGGCTACGCAGCGTCGCATTCAGGCCCTCCTCCTTCGGGCGCCTGGCCCGACGGCGCGGGGGCCGACCCCACCGCGCGACGACCTTCGACCGTCGGGCTCGGGACGAGGTGGTGCGATGGATCATCGTGTTGCGGAGTTGTGTCACCCAAATCACAGGGAGGGAGGAGGAGGAGGAGGAGGAGGAGGAGGAGGAGGAGGAGGAGGAGGAGGAGGAGGAGGAGGAGGAGGAGGAGAGGAGGGGAGGAGGAGGAGGAGGAGGAGGAGGAGGAGGAGGGAGGATGGAGGAGGAGGAGGAGGAGGAGGAGGAGGAGGAGGAGGAGGAGGAGGAGGAGGAGGAGGAGGAGGAGGAGGAGGAGGAGGAGGGAGGACAGAGCCGCTCACACACGACGACGCACGACGCCATGCACAGATGCTGTTCTGTGAGATTCGTGGGCGCCACTGCACTGAAGTGCCTCGTGAACTCACGGGGCCCTGCAAAGATCCCAGTCGCGCCAGGGGACATGTTTTGAGCCGCCTCAAACGGGGCCTCCCGCCAAAGTCAGGAGGCAAACTCACCGAGGCCTGTAGCCAACCCGCATAGTAAGGATGAGCGACTTTCCAAGGTCACCCTTGCATCATTCCCCTTCTGCCCGTCCTTGGCCGCTTTCGCTGGCCGCGCCCCGCTCGCAAAGTGTCGACATGGCCTTCCAAGGCTCTTGCATCCTTCCCGCGCGTCCTTGAGATATGGGTTGACTGTCATCTGTTTTGATATCGTGCCCGGCCCAGCAGCAGGTCACCACGCCAGATGGTATAATATAGTCGGACTCTTCTTACTGTTTCACAGATTTGCGTTGCGCGTTCTCCCCGCAGTCCGGGGTGAGCGGGTGGGTGGGCGGGGCACCGAAGCAGGCCTCCTCTTGGCCACGTTTCGGAAGAACTGGACACATTCGGGATCGCCACGGCGCTCGATACATCATCCAGTCCACCCGCGTCATGTATTTCGAACCATGTCTTCGCTTTTGTCTTCTTCCTGCCATCTCCTTACACGCCGGTCGTTGAAAGTAGGTATTTTTGGATTCCCAGATTCCAATCTACTTCACAAGCGCCCTCCTACTTCAGGAATCGGCATGCTTTTGCTGTGCTTTCTTATTCTCTGGGAGGACCTGGGCCCAATGTACTATATCCGCCTTCCTACTACATATTTCTACCTACTTCTTCCGACCGACGTGTATTCTTTTCCCCCCCCTCCCTCCTCGCCACCTTCCATCACACCAGGGCTGGGCAGGCCCCCCCCTCCCCTTTTCGGCAGGCCTCCTCCTCCGCCGCCTCCTCGCCCTCCGTTCCCCCCCTCGCCTTGTCCTCCCCTCCCCGCCTCGCCTCCTCCTCGCCTCCTCCTCGCCCTCCTCCTCGCCCTCCTCCTCCTCCTCCTCCTCCTCCTCCTCCTCCTCCTCCTCGCCTCGTCCTCACCTCCTCCTCGCGCTCCTCCTCGCGCTCCTCCTCGCCCCCGTCCGCCCGGGCTGGGGCCGGGCAGGTCTCCACGGTCTGGAAGGCCACGCACTACACGGAGCGCCGGCCCGCGCGCGCGGCGCGCGCGCGGCCCAGCCCCTGGGCCCCCCAGCGCTCGCGCGCCGAGCTGGCGCCTCCTCGCGTGCAGGAGGGGAGGTGGAGGGAGGAGGCGGGAGGAGGAGGGAGGAGGAGGAGGAGGAGGAGGAGGAGGAGGAGGAGGACGAGGAGGTGGAGGAGGAGATGGAGGAGGAGGAGGAGGAGGAGGAGGAGGAGGAGGAGGAGGAGGGAGGGGAGGAAGATGAGGAGGAGGAGGAGGAGGAAGAGAGGAGGAGGGAGGGGGAGGAGGGAGGGAGGGAGGGAGGGAGGGAGGGAGGGAGGAGAGGGAGGGAGGGAGGAGAGGGAGAGGAGGGAGGGAGGGAGGGAGGGAGGAGGAGGAGGAGGAGGAGGAGGAGGAGGAGGGAGGAGGAGGAGGAGGAGGTGGTGGAGGAGGAGGAGGAGGAGGAGGAGGTGGGGAGGTGGGGAGGGGAAGGGGGCGGGGTCGGGGGAGGGAGGGTGGGTGCGAGGGAGTCAGGGAGGGAGGGAAGGAGGGAGGGAAGGACGGTGGGAGGAGGAAATGGAGGAGGAGGAGGAAATGGAGGAGGAGGAGGAGCAGAAAGAGGGCGTGTGGAGAGGAACAGGAGGGTGGAGGGAGGATGGGGGAGGCTTCTTGGGCTCCCTTACGCCTTTGCTATTGTGCGTAGCTGCTTGGAGCTGGGCGGGAAAAAGGAGGAGGAGGCGGAGGAGGAGGAGAGAGCAGGAGGACATGTGTAAGTTCAATGCGCATCGACGATGTTGCAATCAACTCTTCCTCAAAGTTCCCTCATCAGCGGGAATCAACGTGACTGCATCCTGGCAGTCCTAAATCGTGCCAGAGCACCATTCCTGGCTTCTCGATGATGCGAATCCTTGACAATGTTGCGAACTTCCAAGACGAATGTGCGCGTTGCTAATGCGAGAGGTACATTTTGAATAGAGCCGCCCTCCGTCTTTGAAGCTGCTGCAATTTTGAAGACGAGTGTGCGCGACGCTGAGGCAAGAATAACATTTTGAAACCACCCGCCCTGCATCTCTGAAGTTGCCGCAACATTTTGATGTCGCATGTGCGCGATGCTGGGGCGAGAGCAGCATTTTGAAGCCCGCTCGCCCTCCATCCTTGAAGCTGTTGCAAGTTCCAAGCTTCAGGGTCATAGGCGGTGAGGACGTCTCAGGCGAAACGCCTCGTCCGCCCTGCTGGCACGTCTGCAGACGCGACAGGGAGGAGTTATTTCCAAGGAGAAGGTATGGAGGAGCAGGACGATGAGGATGATGACGGTGATGATGATGACGACGATGCTGCTGATGATGTGAATATGATTATGATGTTAGTTGTGGCGGCGGGTGAGGTCGAATATTATTATCATGATGATGGTGGTAATGATGATGATGATGATGATGATGGTGGTGATGGTGATGATGCTGATGATGATGAGGCTGATGATAATGGTGATGATGATGATGATCATCATCATCATCATCATGCTGATGATGATGACGACGACGTCGTCGACGGCATTGACGACGATGGTGCTGCTGCGGATGATGATGATGATGATGCTTGTGCTGATGATATTGATGATGCTGATGATGATAATGACGATGACGACTGTGATGAGAATGATGCTAGTGATGATGCTGCTGATGTTGATGATGAAAACTGAGGTTTTTGTTATGGTAGTGGTGATGATGAAGTTGGTCATGGTGATGATGATGATGATGATGGTGCCGATACGGATGTTGCTCAGACTGTTGGTGATGATGCTGTTGATGAGGACGATATTGGTGGTGGTGATGGTGATGATGATGTGGATGATGCTGATGATGATCATGATGACGATGCTGCTTTTGATGATGATCATGATGATGACGATGCTGATGATGAATACGATGCTGATGCTGATGATACTGACGACGCTGATATTGATATTGATGATAATGTCGATGGTGCTGATCGTGATGGTGATGATGTTGTTGATGAGGATGCTGATGGTTATGGTGATGATGAGGAGGGTGATGCTGATGATGATGATGATGATGATGATGACGATTCTTATTATAATTATGCTGATGATAATTTTGATGCTGATGGTGGTGATGGTGGTGATGATGATGGTGGTGGTGATGATGATAATGCTGAGGATGGCGATGAGGCTGATGATGCTGATGCTGATGATGATGTCGATGAGGGTCATGATTATGATACTGATGGTGATGATGAAGGTGACGATGAAGGTTGTGCTGCTGCTGATGATGATGTTAGTTGTGGTGGCGGATGAGGCCGATGATTGGGACGTTGATGGTGATGATGGTGGTGGTGATGATGCTGATGATGCTGATGATGATGAGGCCGCTGATGATGATGATGATGATCATCATCATGATGATGTTGATGATGATGATGATGATGACGACGTCGACGACATTGACGACGACGATGCTGCTGAGGATTGCTCATTCTGATGATGATGACGATGATCATGATCACCATGCTGATGATGCTGATGCTGATGCTGATGCTGCTGATGATGATGCTGCTGCTGATGATGATGATGATGATGATGGCGATGATGATGATGCTGATGAGGATGATGATGATGATGATGCTGATGATGATGATGAGGAGGAGGAGGAGGAGGAGGAGGAGCAGGAGCAGGAGGAGGAGGAGGAGGGATGATGACGGGCTACACGAGGGAGCGACTGTGAAGGGAGAGAGGGAGCAGGAGAGGGGGTGGTGGGAGTGGCAGGAGAAGAGAGCAGGAGGGGTGGGGAGGTGGAGGGTGAGGGACGGGGAGGGCAAGGCGGGAGGAGGTGCCGCAGGCTAGAGATCGGGAGGCGGGTGGAGGAGGGGCGAGCCGGGGCGACGGGGGCAGGAGGGCAGAGGCGAGGGGAGGAGGGGAGGAGGGGCTGGGACGAGGAGGGACGAGGAGGGACGAGGAGGGACGAGGAGGGACGAGGAGGGACGAGGAGGAGGCAGGAGGCGGGAGGCCCTCGCCGGGGGGGCCGTGCCGCGGGCGCGCGCCGGCGGCCCCGTCCCCCGCGCCGTTGGGGCCATGCCGCGGCCGCCGCCAGGCGCCGCCGAGCGCCGCGCGCAGTCGTCGTCGTCGACGACCACGACGACCACGACGACGACGACGACGACGACGACGACGACGACGACGACGACGACGACGACGACGACGACGACGACCACGACCACGACCACGACCACGACCACGACCACGACGACGACGACGACCACGACCACGACCACGACGACGATTGCGGTGGCGGCGGCGACGGCGCCGACGACGACGACGACGACGACGACGACGACGGCGACGACGACGGCGGCGGCGACATATTGGGCGGTTTCGTGGCGCGTCCTGGCGAGGACAGGGCGCGCCTCGGAGGCTTGGCCGGGGCGGGCCCCGGGCGGAGTGCTGGGGGCGCGCCTGGGCACTGGCCGCGGGGGCCCCTGGTGCCCCGCGGAGGCCGCTGGGCGGAGGTGTGCTCGAGGATCGAGGGTCGAGGGGCTGGTTTACCTTGCATCGTCGGGGGGCATGTCGTGTCTCGTAAACTGCAGTATTTTCTTGCACTTGTGCTCCATCGTGGGTTCGACACGGGTTCGACACGGATTCGATATGGACTCAACGCGCTCGACACGGATTCGACGCGGATCGTGGCGCGACGGGACAGACAATGTGCTCCGAAGATGCATCATAAGTTGGGGCGCTGTTTTTCGGGGAGACGCAAGACTCGAGTTCGCCGGAACGAGCCCGCCCTGGAATTTGACGGTCCAGTTTTCGTAGGATGTCTACAGCGGGAGCTCGCGTGAAGTTTCAGACTGGGTCTCGTCATTTTCTTGAAGGCCTCGCCAGGCCAATCCGAGCCGCCCGAACAGAGAATCTTTCGTCTCCCCGCTGTTCTCCGTCTCCAGGACCTTTGGGGGCCTCCTTCCCCCCTCCCTGCCTCACGACTACACATGATATATACTAGTTCTCCTCTCTCCGCTGATTCTGTCTGGAAGATGCTCCGCACTCTCCTCGCAGGGCTGCTTACACAGAATTGGAGAAAGGTGGTCTTCCTTGTGCTTTTTGCATGCCGATTCTCTTCGGTTCTTCAAGATGGCGCTACCGCTGCAAGCGTAGGCCTCATCTTCGGATCGGCGCCTGACTCCCGTCGTTCCGAATCGCGCCCTCGCCCCAGCGTGGGCCATCTTTATCTGGATCCGGTTGGTCCTCTGGTTGTCCTGCTTCTCCTGCTCCTTCCGCTCCAGTTTCCACTTCCGTTGTTCGTCCTCGTCGTCCTCCTCCTTCCTCCTCCTTCCTCATCCTCCCTCTTTACCTCCTGCCCCTTTCCCTGATCCTCCTGCTCCTCCCGCTCCTTCCACTCCAGTTCCTACTGCTGCTGTTCGTCCTCGTCCTCGTCCCCCTCTTCCGTCCTCAGGATCTTATTTTTCCTCCTGCTCATCCTCCTGCCCACCCGCAACCTCCTCCCATGTCCCATGTCCGCAGCTCCCCTTTTCCGATCGCGCATAACACGATAAAGGGGTCATTTTTAGAGTTCCAAGTCGGCTTGACACGCGCCCGCAGATGGAGAACGCATCCGCGTAATTGGAAGAGATGGGAGGGAGGGACATGATGTCAGACATTGCCCGAGCGCACCTAGCTTGTTTTTCTCTCTCCTCCCTCCCTTCCTCCCTACCGCAATCGACCGTGCGTAGCGAATTTTGAGCACCTAGGCTTCCTCCCTCCCTCCTTCCTCCCCTCCTCCCTCCCTCCTCGTCTTCCTCCGCGTTTTCCGTCCGCTCTTCAGGGTAAAGTTGGAAAGGATCATGTCACGGAGAAGGATTCACGAGATGTCTTCAAGAAGCAGGTATGAGTGAGAAGGATCCATATTGGGAGAATACAGAGGCTGATGAGGAGGGAGACGAGCGTCAGATTGAACAGGAGGAGCAACGATCAGGACAATGGTGAAATCAAGCACGAGCTTGGTAAGGACAATCCCATCGAGGAGGAGTGGAGGTTCAGGAGTTGGGCAGGGGGGATGATGATGATGCTAGTGGTGATGATGATGAGGAGGAGGATGAGGAGGAGGCGGAGCAGCAGTAGCGGGAGCAGATGGGAGAGGAGGGAGGACAGTTAATGCAGGCGGCAGGATGAGGAGGCGTAGCAGGGAGGCGGCGAGGGGCGGGATGAGGGCGGCTGGATGGGCGAGGGCAGGTGGAGGGCAGAGGGAGCAGGGAGGGGAAGGAAGGACGGAGGGCATTGACAGGAGTTGGAGGGGCACCCGCTGGAGGCCGCTCGGGAGAGGGCCGCGCCCCAGGGGAAGAGTCAGAGAAGGAACATTTACATATCCCGCTACCCCTGTCTCGTTCCCACCGTTTTGGGGGGCCTCCTGGGAGGCCCTCGTCGCCACCGCTGCATTCGCCTAGAGATTCTGGCCAGAACGCCCCCCGGGAGAGGTTTCGGGCGGGCAGGCGGAGGACGCCGAGGGTGCGCGGTGGTGGGCAGGGAGCAGCGCAAGCGACTGCGGGTTGAGAGAGCGCCCTCGGCCTCCTGCGCATCGCTGCCGCCTTCCTCCGTCCGCTGGCGCCCACCTCCGCCGCCTCGCTCCCCCCCCACTCTCGCGCTCTCTTTTTTCACCGTGCCAGCAGCTCTCACGAGCTTGTCAATGCTCGGCCTGCCGTCGACGCTCTGTGTGTGTTGTTTTGTTGGTCAAATTTTTGTGTGTGTTGTGTGTGTGTGTGTGTTGTTCTTGTTGGTCCAATTGCTTGTTTGGTTGGTTGTTCGGTTGTTTCGGTTGCTTGGTCGTTGTGTCTTGTTTTTTGTTAGTATGTGTGTAAGTGTGCGATATTTGTGTAGTTTTCCCTCTCTCTCTATATATATATATATACAGATATATGTTTATTCACAACGTGCACCCCTGGATGTCTCGACCCACTCCCGGGGACCGACTTTCCACCCTGAGTGGTTTTTCGACGGCCCCGGGGCCTGGTGAGGGCCTCCAGAGCCCGAGCACAGCAACAGGAACCTTCCGCTGTGGATTTCTCGCGGCGCGATGGGGTCCCGGTCCCAAGACTGCTCGCGACGCCCTCCGCCGCTTCGGCCGTTCGTATGTCCCCCCGCCGCTCGCAGCCACCTCCTGGCCGCGGGGCGGAGCGCCCCGGGTCCAGCCGAGTAGTTGTTTGGCGAGCCCGGAGCCGGGGCACGGCTTCCAGGGGCCGAAGACGTCGAAAAGTTGGGCGTCGTTTTTTTTGCTGCGGCGCTGGAGTCTGGGGCCCACTTGCGCCCAGGGCTTGCCGGGGACACTTCCCGCCGCCTCGGCCAGAATGTGTCCAGAGCCACTGCCGCGGGGTCGTGCCATCGGATATTCTAGTAGCGGTGGACGTGGATGCCCGCCCGCCGGCGCGGGCGGGCAGACCTCCATCTGGAACCGCGCCTCGAGACCGAGAGCCTCGACCCGCCTCGAGCCTCCGGCCCGAGCCCGAGCTTTGGCCCCAGCCCGAGCCCGAGCCCGAGAGAGCTCCAGCCCGAGCCCAAGCTCGAGCGCCCGGGGCGCGGCGCCCGCGGCAGTGGGCCCGGCCGCCTCCTCGGCCAGCGCCATCGCGGCCGCCCCCCCCCCCCCCCGCCGCCGCGCCGCCCGCGCGCAGCCCCCGAGCCCGGCCGCGGGGCGGGGCGCCCCCGCGCTCCCCGCCCGCCGCGTCGGCCCCCCCCCCTCCCCCCCCCCCCTCCCCTGACCTTCCAGGAGGGCTGAAAAGTAGCACTCCAGACCTACAGACCTATCTGGTCTGCTGAAAACCTCGACGGGAATTAAGACATCGAGGTCCTGGTGCTATTTTTTCGCCCTCCTGGAAGGTCAGGGTCGCCCCCGCCCCCCGCCCCGCGCGCCGCGCGCGCGCGGCGCGGCGCGCCGCCGCCGCCGCCGCGGGGGGGGGGCTGCGCCGTGGGGCGGCCCGTGGCGCAGGCGCTGCCGGCGGGTCGGCGGCTCGAGCTTCTCTCGGGTTGGCGTTTTTTTCTTGTTGGCCCTCCCCAGGGTAACGCGCGTCGCCCAGGCTCCCCCCCCCCCCGGGTAACGCTCACGATCGTAGTGGGGGGGGGGGGCCTGGACCCGAAATGGAACGAATTACAACCGACTAGTCCCAATTCCAACCGTTCGGAGCGAATTGCAACCAGAAATGAGACCAATTCCAATCAGAAATGAGACCAATTACAACCATGGATGGGATCTTCGGAATTCCTCCAGATTCCTTCGGATTCTTCGGAATTCCTGCATGCTGTGGTGCGCACAGGCCATTGCTGCGCCGGTGGCGCGGGCGCACCACGGCGGGTGCGCGCTGCGGCCGCCGTTGCCGCTCCCCCCCGGCCCGACCCCCCTCCTCCTCCCCGGGGTAGTGGCCGTCCCCCGGCAAGGAACAGCAAAAACGGCCTCCAGGGCGCGGCACGGCAAGCGGGGGCGCGGGGAGCGCCGATGTCCATGTGTGGCCGTGTCCCCCGTTGAGGGGGTCCCCGGGCGAGCCGTGGGCGGGGGCGCGGTGAGCGAGGGCTTGGGAACCCCCAAACCGGGTGGTGAGATACCGGGTGGCGACCTGGAATCCCCAAAAAGGTCACCGCTGGGTTTGGGGACGCGGGGTCACCACCGGGTTTTGTGACTCCTGGACCCACCAGTGTTCGGGACATCCTCGGGAAACCGCGCGAGTCCCCAAACCGGGTGGTGGCACCAAGTCGCCCGAGGCTCACCGCCAGGTGTTGTCACCACCACGTTTGGGGATTACCAAGAGGGCACACGGAACGGCCCGAGCCCCTGCTTAGCCAAGCCCCCTGGTTCGGGGCTCGAGGTCTGCGGGCGTTTTCGTCGGATCTCGGCGGCTCTCCACTCTCGGGGTGCCCTCCTCCCGGGGGCGCGCCCGGAGGGCCACGTTCAAGAGTCGAGGGTCGGAGGTTCGAGGTTTTCTGGCGCTTCCGTCGGACCTCGGCGGTATTCACCCTCGGGGTGCTCTCCAGCAGCCGCGCCTCGGGGTGCCCGGATGGTCCCGAGCAGCCGAGTTTTGACCCGACCGCCAGACCAGACCCCCTCGCGTCGCGAAGAAGTCACGACGGACGTGTTGGCTGTTGCTGTTTTCGGGCTCGAGGGCCCTCGCGGGCCCCGGGAGCGTCAAAACCACGGCTGGGGATGACGAGCCGGTCCGGGGGAAGGGGGTGAGACCTCCAGGGGTGCACGTTGCGAAAAGCAGGGGCGTCGGGGGTCTGGGAGGCTCGGGCTTCGAGGGTCGTATGGGGCAACGTTGCGAGGGGACACGGGCTCGTGGGGGATGCGATGGACCTCCGATCGCCTACGGATCGCCCGCCGGCCGGGGCCCGATGGCTCGCCTGGGCCTCTCTGTCGGGGGCCCGTCGCCGAGTCATCGGCGACGGGCCGCGGAGTCCGCGTCGATGTCTCTCTCACGCCCCGAGCCGGTGCCCGCGCGAACGTTCGCCTTAAGTCGGGCCTGTCCCCCTACTGGAGGATTTTCGACGAAAGATAAAAAATACTCAACAAAATACACCACAAATATTCAAAAAATAGTCCGGGGCCTTTTTGTTTGAGTATCATTTTTGGGGTATTTCTTAATTTTCGTCAATCCCCCTGCAGGGGACATAACGTTAGCCCTCAGGGTCGAGGATTCTGCGGTCTTCGCACGTCCGAGAGGCCATCCTGGGGGCCTCCGGGGGCGCCCTCGCGGCCACGGCTGGGCTCCCCTGCCACGTTGTGGCCGGTGCGGCTCGCGGGCGCCGTCTCGGTGCGTCGGCGCAACGGGTTCGGGGGTCCAGGGCTTAGTGGGCCCTGGAAACGACAAGGCCGTTTTTTTACCGGTGCCGTTTTGCCGTTTTTGTTGCCGGTTCCGACGCCGTTTTTTTTACCAGTTCCGTCGCCGTTTTTTGACCGGTTCCGGCTCCGGTTCCAATCCTGGAGCCGTTTATTTTGTTGCCGTTTCCGGTCGCCGTTTTTCTTACCGTTTCCATGTTCAAGGGGCATTTTTTTGGAAACGGTGAGAAAACGGCCCTGCCGTTTCCGGGGCCCACAAGGGTCCAGGGCCGACCTTCTCGGACGCCGGGCCACGGAGAGCCACGAGCCTCGGAGCAGAGCTGAAGCTGGGAAGGGCGGGCCGCCGACAGCCGCGAGAGCGGGCCACCAGAATTGACCTGGTGAGAACACTGCGCTGAGGCAGGTTCGGCTCCCATTCGAACGTCTTGGCTTAGGAATTGGGCCACCAGAATTGCTTGGGAACGTCTTTGGGCCGATGCGGACCTCCAGGGGCGCCCTTGTCGCCGGGGTTGGGCTCCCATTCGAGATTGTTCCGGGCGCCCGATGTGGGTACGGAAAGAGTGGGTACAATGCCCAACAGCAGTTCCTGTTCATTCTGAACAGGACTCCCTGTCGGTGCCGCCGCGGCCAGTGTCCATTTGAGACAGAAGGCCGCCTGCCCAACAGCGGCCGCTGGTGGTTTGGGACCACATTTGTTGTTGGGCATTGTACCCATTTTTTCCGTGCCCATTTCGGGCGCCAAAATCGTGGCCAGTGCGGTCCGCGGGCGCGCGGACCGTATGATCTTGGTCTTCTGGGGCGCCCTCGTGTTTGCGTCTGGACTCCCCGTGAAGACGGTGGCGGCAGACGCACTTCGGGAGCAGCCTGGGGATCGAATTTGACGGCTGGCATCCCAGACCTCCGCGTCGGCAACGTGGTTGCCAAACTCCAGCCGCCACCAGTCGACTGTTGGCGTCTTCCCGCTCGATGTGCTCCTGAGCGTTCGCCCCGTGCTGGATGGCCTCGGCAGCTTTGCGCACGTTGGTCGTACGTGGGCGGAGCTCATCGTCGCGCTCTCTCTCCCTTTCGCCTGTCCTCCGCCCGTCTCTGCAACCGTTTGCGAACTCTCCAGCCGACGCTCGCCATAGGGGCATAGGACACCCTCGCTGTGGTCAAAAACTCACCCGAGGAGAAAGAGCCACCACTACCAGCCGGGGGGGCTGGCCGCTCCAGAGGGGGGCCGGCCGCTCCACCCCCCCCCGAGCTGGTGGCGCACCCCGTTCTGGGGCGCGCCATCGGGGAGTGTGCCCAGCACGGAGTGCCATCAGCTCGGGGAGGTGGCCTTTGGGAGCGGAGCCCTCCGTGGAGTTCTGGTGGCGGGGGCTCCTCTCGCTCTCGTGGTTTCCTGCTTGCCGCAGGCATCCTTCCGGTTCCGAGCCCCGGCCGGCCAGGTATCTGGTCTGCGGGGGTGGGGTTTGCACGCGGCTGCCTGCCGCCTGCCGTCTCCGCGTGCACGCCGGAGCAGTACGCCGTCGCCACACTTCTCCTGCAGCGTGTGGCAGAGGGGCCGATGCCTCGCTGCTCGACAGGCCCGCGCGCTCGCCGGGCCTGCGGACAGAACGGTGTGGCAGGTGGACGATCGGGACGACCGACATGGGTACGGAAAGAGTGGGTACAATGCCCAACAGCAGTTCCTGTTCATTCTGAACAGGACTCGCTGTCCGCGCCGCCGCTGCCCAACAGCGGCCGCTGTTGGTTTGGGACAACATGTGTGGTTGGGCATTGTACCCATTCTTTCCGTGCCCACTTCGGGCGTCCAAAGACGCTGCGGGAGCTGCAGTCGGAGAGCGGCGGGATCGTGGGCTGCCGCACGTGGGCAGTGCGCCGGGTGACGGGCGCAGCGGACGCCCTGCACGCCGCGGCGGCGTGCGGGGGCACTGCGCGGAGCTCCGTCGGGGGCCCGCGGCGCGGGCGCGGCCCTCTTGCGGGGGGAGGCGGACGCGTGCTGGGTGGAGGCGTCGTTTGGGCAGGGCAGGGCCTCAAATCACCTATGCTTATGATGTTCCAACCTGCTTTAACCTTGACCACCAGAAAGAATTTCGAGCACCAGGAAAAAGTGCCGAAATTCGATGGGTTTCACGTGTCGGGCCCTTGGAGACACTCGCCCGACACTGCTTCGACACTGTTTCGGCACTCTTTTGACACTTTTCCGGGTGTTCGAAATCATTTCTGGGATGCGGTCTTGAAGTCGGATGGGAACAACATAAGCCTATGCTGAGTGGGCCTTGCGCACTGCGGGCGTGCGCTCCTGAGCGCCCCGCCGGGCTGGAGGCGTGAAAGACCCCCATTTGTGGGAAAACTAACACACAAAAGACATACACAAAAACACACACACACAAAAACACGCACAGTGCATTTTAAACACACACACAGTGTTTTTCCCGCAGTGTGTGTTTTTTTTCCACAGTCGTGACTCCTCGGGGGGGGGCACCGCGCTTCCTTTCTCTCTCGCCGGGCGAGCGCGGCGAGCTGGGGGGCCCTGGCGCGGCGAGGCGGGACCCGGAGCGAGGGGGGCCACTTCCTCCTCCTCCTCCTCCTCCTCCTCCTCCTCCTCCTCCTCCTCCTCCTCCTCCTCCTCCTCTCTCCTCCTCCTCTCTCCTCCCTCCTCCCTCCTTTCCCTCCTCCTCCCTCCTCCCTCCCAACACCAAGGGCGCCGCCCCTCTCCCACGCAGGTCGGCCACGCGCCGAGGGGGGTAGGGGGCTCCTCAGAAGCACCCCTGCTTCTAAGACGCCTCCCCCCCTCCCCCCTACCACCTTGCGCGCGCCGCCAAACATGGGTCCCGACTCGGTCGGTTCGGCTGCTGAGGCGATTCGATCGGGCTGCGATGCGGGGGCGGCCTCTGGAAAAGCCACGGGGGGAGATCGAGAGTCGATGCGAGGTCGGCGGTCTCTGGACGGCAACGGGGAGAGGCAGGTGGGCCAAGCGGTCTGGACCCATGTCGATGGCTTCTGATTCCTGGTTATTCGCTTCGACTTCGGATTCAGGTTTGCGCTCTGATGTCTCAGTGTACAGTCGGGGCCCTGCAGAAGGAACCCTTTTCGTTGGGGAGGGGCTCCGCGTTCCTAAGTGTTTCGCAGCTTGCCTCAGGTTTTCCTTATGTTTTCGGTCGGACATCGAAGTTTAACTTATGGAAAACAGGGGCCTCGTTCCTCATTTTGGGTTCCTTAGGTCAAGGCCCCGACTGTAGGCCTATTCGACGGTCGACTTGTCGGTTCGATTCTGGGCTCTCCTGGGCGGCTTGCAGGGGAGCCCATGCTGATGCGCGTGCTGGCTGGCGTTTAGAGACGGATCCGGCCGTGGTCGCGAGGGCACGACGAGGAGCGCCCGAGAGGCCAGGAGGTGCTCCTGAGCCTGGTGCTCCTTGGTCCTTACCCCTCCTCCTCCTCCTCCTCCTCCTCCTCCTCCTCCTCCTCCTCCTCCTCCTCCTCCATTCCTTTTATCTATATATATACACATCTATATACATATATATATATATATATGACTTCTCCCTGTCGCACCTCGAGGCCAGTCGAAAGGGCGGGCCGGGCGTTTCTCCTGAGGCGTCCCCACCGTTTTTGCCCCTGCAGCTTCAACATTGGCAACAGTTTCACGTATGGTTGGCGAGTCGTTTTCAACATGTGGCTGTCGCCGTAGCGCCGCGCACATTCGTCTCAAACAATTGCAAGAGCTTCACGGAGAGAGGGCGGGTCGTTTTCAAATGTGGCTCTCGCTTTCGTGCCCCGCACATTCGTTTTAAACATGTGCAAGAGTTTCGCGGATTGAGGGCGGGTGGTTTTCAAAATGTGGCTCTCGCCGTAGCGCCGCGCACATTCGTTTTAACAAGTTGCAGGGGTTTCACGGATTGAGGGCGGCTCGTTTTCAAAATGTGGTTCTCGCCGTAGCGCAGCGCACATTTTGAATTTTGCAGGAGTTCCACAGATTCCCATGGCCAACGTACCAGAAATTGTGTGTGTGGGAAAGATTCAGGATCAAGAGGGTGCAGCAGTTATGTTGATTCGCGGTGCTGAAGTTGCAGGGATGGCTTTTTGTCAAGATTCAGGATCGTCAAGACGCAACAGTCAGGTTGATCCGTGGCGTTGGAGTCCCGAGAATAATGTTTTCGCATGCTTCAGGGTCTTCAAGCGGTTGTCTTCCAACCAGGCACTTCTTTCAGTGGAGATCAACCCTTGCAGGGGCCTCTGAAGAGGGAGCTTGGAGGGATGGTTTATGCCAACATCGTTGATGACTCTTGGGTTTGGTCTTTTTCATCCTCCTCCTCCTCCTCCCAACCAGCATAAACATCGGAGGAGTGGAAGGTACCCATACCCCTACCCTTCGCCAGTTTTCCCATGTGTGGGTCTCCTGCGAGGCCCTCGTCGCCACTGCTGGATTCGCCTCGGAATTCTGGTCAGAACTCACCCTGGGAGAGGTCCGTGGAGTAGCGGTATCGGTACTTAACACAAGGGCACACATTGCTCAGGACGTCATCGCTGGACGAAGCTCGAGAACACCAACGGCTCAAGCAAGCATACGCGCACTC
>CAUYUJ010001001.1:70260-87760 GCA_963575745.1 Prorocentrum cordatum
TAGTAGTAGTAGTAGTAGTAGTAGTAGTAGTAGTAGTAGTAGTAGTAGTAGTAGTAGTAGTAGTAGTAGTAGTGTAAGTAGTCGTAGTAATGGTCGTAGTAGTAGTCGTAGTAGTAGTAGTAGTAGTAGTAGTAGTAGTAGTAGTAGTAGTAGTAGTAGTAGTAGTAGTAGTAGTAGTAGTAGTAGTAGTAGTCGTAGTAGTAGTAGTAGTAGTAGTAGTAGTAGTAGTAGTAGTAGTAGTAGTAGTAGTAGTAGTTGCAGTAGTAGCAGTCTGAGTAGTAGTGGTGGTGGTAGTGGTGGTAGCAGTAGTCGTAGTGGTAGCGTTAGTGGTAGTGGTAGTAGTAGTGGTAGTGTTTAGAAGAAGAAGAAGTCGTAGTAGTAGTGGTAGTAGTAGTAGTAGTAGTAGTAGTAGTCGTAGTAGTAGGAGTAGTAGTAGTAGTAGTAGTAGTAGTCGTAGTAGTAGTAGTAGTAGTAGTAGTAGTGGTGGTAGTGGTAGTAGTAGTAGTAGTCGTGCAGTAGTCGTAGTAGTAGTCGTAGGCGTGGCCGTAGCCGTAGTCGCAAGCGTAGTCGTAATAGTAGTAGAGGTAGTAGTAGTAGTAGTCGCAGTAGCAGTAGTAGTGGCAGCAGTAGTAGTAGTAGCAGTAGCAGAAGTAGTAGTCGTAGCAGCAGTACTAGTAGTAGTAGTAGCAGTAGTAGTAGTAGTGGTAGTAGTAGTAGTAGTAGTAGTAGTAGTAGTAGTAGTAGTAGTAGTCGTAGTAATACTAGTAGTAGTAGTAGTAGTAGTAGTAGTAGTAGTAATAGTAGTGGTAGTACTAGTAGTAGTACTAATACTAGTACTAGTAGGAGCAGTAGTAGTAGTAGTAGTAGTAGTAGTAGTAGTAGTAGTAGTTGTTCTAGTAGTAGGAGGAGCATTCGTAGAAGTAGCAGTCGTAGTTTTGGTAGTAGTAGTCGTAGCCCTCGTAGTAGTAGTAGTAGTAGTAGTTGTTGTTGTTGTTGTTGTTGTTGTAATGGTCGTACTCGCAGAGGGCGCAGTACTAGCAGTAGTAGTAGTAGTAGTAGTAGTAGTAGTAGTAGATATTGTTGCAGCAGTAGTACTCTTCGTAGCCGTAGTAGTAGTAGTAGTAGTAGTAGTCGTCGTAGTAGCAGTAGTAGTAGTAGTAGTAGTAGCAGTACTAGTAGTAGTAGTAGTAGTAGTAGTAGTAGCAGTAGTAGTAGTAGTAGTAGTAATCGCAGTCGTAGTAATCGCAGCAGTAGTAGAAGTAGTAGTAGTAGTAGTAGTAGTAGTAGTAGTAGTAGTAGTAGTAGTAGTAGTATAGTAGTAGTAGTAGTAGTAGTAGTAGTAGTAGTAGTAGTAGTAGTAGTAGTAGTAGTAGTAGTAGTAGTAGCAGCAGTATAATATTACGAGAACAAGTGCACGACGATTGGACCAGAACTACGGCTACCACTACTACCACTACTACTACTACTACTACTACCACTACTACTACCACTACTACAACTACTACTACTACTACTACTACTACTACTACTACTACTACTACTGCTACTAGTCGTAGTCGTAGTAGTAGTAGTAGTAGTAGTAGTAGTAGTAGTAGTAGTAGTAGTAGTAGATGTCGCAGTAGTAGTAGTAGTCATAGTAGTAGCAGTAGTAGTAGTAGTAGTAGTAGTAGTAGTAGTAGTAGTGGTAGTGGTGGTAGTAGTAGCAGCAGCAGTAAGAGAGTAGTCGTCATCGTGGCCGTAGTGGTGTGTGTAGTAGCAGTAGTAGTCGTAGTAGTAGTAGCAGTAGTAGTAGTAGTAGTAGTAGTAGTAGTAGTAGTAGTAGTTGTTGTTGTAGTTGTAGTAGTTGGAGTAGTTCGAGTAGTAGTCGTAGAAGTCGGGATGGTAGTTGTAATAGTAGTTGTAGTAGTAGTAGTAGTAGTAGTAGTAGTAGTAGTAGTAGTAGTGGTAGTGGTAGTCGTAGTCGTAGTTCTGGTCCAGTAATCGTACAATTGTTTTCGTATTATTATTACTGCTACTACAACGACTACTACTACTACTACTACTACTACTACTACTACCACTACTACTACTTTTACTACTATTACTACTACTACTACCACCACTACTACTACTACTACTACTACTACTACTACTACTACTACTACTACTACTACTACCACTAGTAGTACTGCTACTACTGCTTCTGCTACTACTACTACTTCTTCTTTACTGCTACTACCATTATAGCGATTGCTACGAATACTTCTACTACTACCACTACTACCACTCTCATCACGACTGCTACCAAATTGCTTTCAACATGCATCAATATGGTAGTTCGTGTGGCAATTTGGTTTGGGCGGGAAGGCAAACCCTCATTCGTTTTCTCAGAGGCCTTCAGCTAACAACGGAAGCCTTTACATATTGTTTTCGATTGACGGGCCATCGCGGGCCACAGTAACACGCATCCGGCCGCGCGCTGGGCCATACAGACACGCAACGAGCCACACAAGCACCAAACAGGTCACACAAACATGCGGTCGCTCCCCCATTCTTCATCCGTCCTTCTCCCTTTTGGCATTCCTTCCTCCTCCTCCTCTTCTCCGCTCCCCCTTCTCCTCCTTCCCCAGACCCCCGATGTCATTATCGTTTTGCAACGTAGGTCTTGGCCCCTTTCTCGGGACCGCTTTTTCGTTCTGGGTCGTGTTTGACGACCCCAATCCTGGCGAGGGCCCCCAAAGCCAGAAAATAGCAAAACATGTCCGTTGCGCTTTTGTCAGTACGCGGGAAGGGCGTCAGTGTTTTGCATCGCGCTTGAGCCTGGGATCGTTGCAACTTCAGCGCGTGATTGCTCATACCATGCATGACTAGCTGCTGGTGTGCATGCATCCATGCATGTCTCTAATGCTTGAAGGTGTTCTGCGAACTGTAGCCACCAAGGCTCGGATCCTAGAAGTCACTGGACACGTCCTAGAGCCAGGTGGAAAACTGCGCAATCACAGCTTGAGAGCTCTTTGGTTTCTCCGTCCCCTCCCTCCACGTCAGATGTTGGAGTACGTAGCACCCCGCAATTGCGGATAAGAGTGAGGGGGCGGGCGCAGGCGACGCGGGCGTCGTCGAGCCGGCGGACCTCGTGGCCTCCACCTTCCTTGTCGATGGCACTCTCCTCCTCCTCCTCCTCCTCCTCCTCCTCCTCCTCCTCCTCCTCCTCTTCCTCGTCCTCGTCCTCATCGTCATCGTCATCCTCCTCCTCCACCTCGTCCTCCTCCCCCTGTTCGTCCTCGTCCTCCCTCTCCCCCCTCGTCCTTCCATCCTCGTCCTCCCGTTTTCGTACTCCCCCTCATCGGCCTCCATCATCGTCCTCCCATTGTCGTCCATCATCATCCTCCTCCCCCTCCTCCCCCTCCTCGTCCTCCTCCTCCTCCCCTTCCTCCCCCTCCTCCCCCTTCTCGTCCTCCTCCTCCTCCTCCTCCTCCTCCTCCTCCTCCTCCTCCTCCTCCTCCTCCTCCTCTTTCTCCACATTATCCTCACATCCTCTCTTCTTCCGCGTCCTCCTCGTCCCCTGTTTACTCCTCTTGCCTCCCCCTTCTTTCCCAAAATATCGGCAACGCAATCTTTTTTTCCAGTGTATGCTCCCCGACTTTCTGATCAAGGCAACTCGCCAGGGCAAAGTTGCTGGACGGGCTGGTGTGGATGCGCGGGGCTTGAAGAGGTCGTTGCGGGCTCAGACGGCATGCGAAAATCCGCCGCCGCGCTTGTGCGGCATTGGTTTGTTCAGTGAACGTGGTTTGGGTCGCGGGTGGGTCGCGGGCTCTCCACTTCCATCTGGAAGGAATTCAAAAACAGCCCGCCGCAGGCCCCGAAAAAATTGGTTTGTACACTGAACGTGGTTTGGGTCGCGGGTGGGCCGCGGGTTCTTCGCCGGGAACGAATGCAAAAGATGCCCGCCGCACGCGCCGAACAATTTGGTTTGTACCCTGAACGTGGTCGCGGGTGGGCCGCGGGTTCTTCACTTGAAACGAACGCAAAAGATGCCCGCCGCAGGCGCCGAAAAATGTGGCTTGTACCCTGAACGTGGCTTGGGTCGCGGGTTGGTCGCGAGTTGGTCGCGGGGTGGGTCGCGGGCTCTCCACCTGGACGGAATGCAAAAAAAGCTGACCGCAGGCGCCGAAAATGATGGCTCGTAGCTTGAACGGGGTTGGGGTCGAAGGTGGGTCGCGGGGTGGGTCGCGGGCTTGGTCGCGGGTGGGTCGTGGGTGGGTCGCGGGTGGGTCGCGGGTGGGTCGCGGGGTGGGTCGCGGGGTGGGTCGCGGGGTGGGTCGCGGGGTGGGTCGCGGGGTGGGTCGCGGGTGGGTCGCGGGTGGGTCGCGGGGTGGGTCGCGGGGTGGGTCGCGGGGTGGGTCGCGGGTGGGTCGCGGGGCGGGTTGCGGGTGGGACGACGACAACAAACAACAACAAACAACAGCAACGATAATCCGCACCGCGGAATCCCACTTCAGCCACGCACCCAGGGACAGTGAATGACCGTTCGGCCCCCTCACTCTGACCATATGGGACTGCCCTAGAAGAGGAACGTACCGTGAACGGATATATCCTTCCTCCGATTTTGTACTGCGCTGAACGCAACTGCCGCGTGGTTTGTATAGACGTCGCCGCATCGAACGTGTCTACATACGCAGCGTCATCCAATGTTTCTTTAGATACCTGTGGTTTGAATGTGAGAACGGTGCTTGCCATAGGTCCGAGATTGTTCTTGAAGAGCCGGGTAGACGATGCCCAACATGTGATGGGTTCACGAAGAGCCCTGGAGCAAAAACTATTGCCATGTCTTGGGGGGCCGATGTTTACTCCCGCCGCTTTTCGCCGAGCTTCAACTGGCTTCCGCCAGCGGAGGCGGCCGCGTTTTTCATTCCACCTTCCGCCGCCTTCTGCCGAGGAAGTGATATGAGGCGCTCCAGAAACGGCCTCCTCTTCGAGGATCGAAGGAGTTGGCATCTCTTCCTCGGCGGGAGGCGGCGGAAGGGCGGCGGAATCCGGCGGACGCAAACGAGGCCGCCTCCGCCGGCGGAAAGGCCGGTGGAAGGCCGGCGGAAGTAAGACATGCGCCCCTTAAGAGAGGGGAGCATTTTCGCGTTCAGGGCTTCCGGAATCGGCCGCATCAGGCTTCTCTCAGAGCGTGAAGTACCTACCCCGCTTTCGCTTCCAGGCAACACCAAGGCATACCACGCGTCCCCGTCAAGCGGCCTGACCAGTACAGGCCGTCGCTTGGCATCGCTCGGTGTCTCTTGGAGGCGAGGGTGGTCAAGAGCGAGGTAGGTTTGCTTGCCCCCTATTCTCAGGCCAGCCACAAGTGGGCGAGCTGTGGTCCTGACCCCCCTGGGGGACCCATCGATTTCGACACCCCTCTCGACAGATCGTCGAGGCGATGGGTTCCCCCAGGGGGGTAAGGACCACAGCCCCCCCAGTTATGGCTGGTCGGATTCTCGATCCCCGAGGGCGAGGCCTTTCTTTGAGTGCCTCCACGTGTGAGGGGCTTCGCGGCCGCCGTGTCCGGCCTCCGACCCCGCCCCCGCTCGGGCTCCGGGCGGCCGCGGGAGAGGGGTGCCGGCGACCCGGAGGGTCGTGGAGGCCTCACCGCGGGGGGCAGGCGGTCTTCGGGGGGCCTCTTGGCGCCGACCAGGGCGGGGGCGGAGGAGCATCGAGGGTCGAGGACCAGGGAGGAGCGAGGGGCATCGACGGCGAGGAGGATCGAGGGGGGATCGGGGCTCGCGGAGGATCGAAGCCCGAGGGCCCATCGCGGGGGGCAGGTGGTCTCCGTGGGCCTCTTGGCGCCGACCAGGGCGGGGGCGGAGGAGCATCGAGGGTCGACCTGCTCGCTTTGCAATCCCGATCTCTATATGTGTCTTTTTGTACGCTAAGGTGCGCGCTCGGAGGGCACTCCTCGGCCGACCGCTCCGCCCGCACGAGGCATCGGCCCTTGTGCAGGTGGCGCGCGCCCAGATGCGGCGTTAGGCGAGGCGGGGCGCGGCGCGGATGGAGGACGTGTGCGCCGCGGCCACGCGCGAGGAGCATCGAGGATCGAGGACCAGGGAGGAGCGAGGGGCATCGACGGCGAGGAGGATCGAGGGGGGGTCGAGGGGGATCGGGGCTCGCGGGGGATCGAAACCCGAGGGCTCCTGTGGTTCCCGCCCTGCCGCGCGAGGCCTCAGCTGGCAGCTCGTCAGCTGGCACGTCCGGGCCAACGGCCGCGAGCGGCAGGTCCTGCACGGCCTCACGGGCCACGTGCGACCTGGGCAGGCCAGCTCGGGGAGGGGGTGGGGCCATCTCAGGAGGGCCGAGGAGGAGGTGGAGGAGGGAGGGCAGGGTGGGGTCAAGTTAGCCAGCCCGAGCGAGCCAGAGGGCTCCGTCCACTCCCACCCGCCCTCCCACAACATACGAAGCAAGTGCGTCGCGTCCGACGCCTGTCGCTCATTTTATATCGTGGGCGGCTGATGGTTCAGCGCGCGACATGGGCTGCATCCTATTCCTGCCGCGCGTTGGGCAACGTCGACGAGAAACAAAACCGCGCGCGATGTACGCCGCGCCCCGCTCCGGCCTCTCATGTTGCATCGTCGGCGACAACATGTCCAGCGCGCGAATTGCGCCGCGTCTCATTCCAGCCACGCGTGTTGCACCGCCAATCGTTCCGCACCTGCCGCGCATGGAGGAGGAGGAGGAGGAGGAGGAGGAGGAGGAGGAGGAGGAGGAGGAGGAGGAGGAGGAGGAGGAGGAGGAGGAGGAGGAGGAGGAGGAGAGGAGGGAGGAGGAGGAGGAGGAGGAGGAGGAGGAGGAGAGGAGGAGGAGGAGGAGGAGGAGAGGAGGAGGGAGGAGGGAGGGAGGAGGAGGAGGAGGAGGAGGAGGAGGAGGAGGAGGAGGAGGGAGGAGGAGGAGGAGGAGGAGGAGGAGGTGAGGAGGAGGAGGGGAGGGAGAGAGGGAGGGAGGGAGAAACTGAGGGGGAAGAGGAAAACGCCTTTTGGGAATTCGTGGGGCGTCCTGGGAGTTTTCTGGCATGCGCCTGAGGACCTCTTGAACAACAAATCCTCCGGGTTGGAACATTGCCAGCACAAGTAGGTGCTAACCTCACAATCCTTCAAACACCACATGAGCATCAATATTTGTGCTGCCCACCCAGGACCTCCTGGACGCCTTTGTTCGACCTCTTCGGGGTCTCTTGAGGCACTTGCCTGAAACGCGCTTGCTTGAGGCATTCTGACTTGCCAGCCGCCCAGCTCCTGAACCCGACGGGCCGCAGCGTCGACGACAAGAAAGTCCAGGTTGACGAGCAGGCGTCCCCGCGCGATGTGCGCCGCGTCCCATTCCCGTTAGGCGATTGGCATCGCCGACGAGGAGACAGTACATGTTGGCAAGAAAAACGTCGACGTTGCAGGGGGTTCCGCGTAGGGTTGGCCAGGCGTCCGCGCGCGATGTGCGCCGCGCCCCATTCCTGCTACACTTTCCGCAGCGTCGACGACAAGAAAGTCCATGTTGTCGAGAAAACCGTTGGCTGTGTCTTGCTTCTTGTTGATAAGTAGGACGCGACCACCCGTTTAGGGTTACCAAAGCGATGTTAATTCCGTCCTTTTCCTGCTACTCTTTTCGCAACTCGAAGACATGTCGGCGAGAAAAAGAGTGAGTTTGTGTTGTATTTTTACAGTTGGGGCGGCGGGGTTGCTCTCGGCCAGCGAGGTGGGGGTTTGGGGGTGTTTTATAATAAGAAGTAAGGGTAGCGCCGGAGGAGGTGGTGGTGGGCAGAGGCGCACGGCGGCCGGCCTCGGGTAAATTTTGGGCTCAGCACTTTGGGCCCTGGAAGCGGGCTGCCTCCCCTGTGGAAAGGGCCTACACGGGAACTTCAATAATTTATCCCCCATGAAGATAGCACCCACTGCTGGACACTAGAGGGCATCATCGCGACGATATCCGCTGCTGCCAATCAAAAGGGAGGGAGGGAGGGAAGGAGATACGGAGGAACGTTGGAGGTTTTAAGGCGTTTTCGTCTGAGTTCCGCGGTTCTCCACCATCGGGATGTCCTCCAGCAGCCGCGCCGGGAGGCGTCCGAGAGGGCGGATGAGCAGGAGAGCGACGGAGGAAGAAAAGGAGGAGGAGGAGGAGGAGGAGGAGGAGGACGTGGAGGACGGGGATGATGAACATGGGATGAGAGGAAGGGGAAGACGAAGGGAAGGGCGCGGATGTGGGATCCAGGGTTGTTTTCTTGTCCAATCCTCCAGTGTTGTTTTCTCGTTTTAGGCAAAATCGCTGCGGTCGCGACTCCCTCCTCCTCTTCCTCCTCCTCCTCCTCCTCCTCCTCCTTCTCCTCCTCCTCCTCCTCCTCCTCCTCCTGTTCCTCCTCCCCCTCCTCCTCCAGCTGTGCGGCAGGCTCGAGTTCCCATTGCAGGAGTTTCCGCATCACGGCGGTCTCCGCCAGTTTTGTAAGGGCTCGCGCCAGGCGGGCCAGCTCGGCTCCGAGACATTGCGCATGGGCGGCAATGGCAATCGCGGACCGAAGGCCGGGAACCTGGGAGGAACACGATCCTACGCCAAGTGCAAGCAAAGCCTGCGGCTACAAGTGGAAGTGGGTCAGCAACACGTCGCGTTTCCAGTGCCACGGGCCTGAAGCCCGCGCGTTCGCAGGGGAGGGAACCGACGTGGGCATGGGCATCCCCAGAGGGGGCCGTCACGAGCGGGCAGTCGCCCACGGCGACAGCAGCAGGCCGCCTCGCCCGAGGAGTTGTTGCGCCAGCTCCGTGCAGCGGTGCCGTCGGACGACGTTGCCACGGCCCAGATGGTGCAGGAACTCGCCGTCGCCCTGGCGCCGGCGCCCTCGGCGCACGCCGACGTCGTGCTCAACCAGGCGCGGGCGCGTGTCCGCAGGGTTGAGCACATTCTCAAGATGGCCATCGCGGCCGTCGCCGACGCCGAACAGTGGCTGGTCGCCGATCGGGCCGAGCAGGAGGATGCCATCGTGGAGGTGGCCGAGGCCGAGGCGGCGGCGGCCCAGGCCTACGCTGCCGCCGCTCCCGAGGGCGCCGCCGCCCCCGCGGCGCTTGCCGCGCCAGCAGCCATCGCCCCTGCTGTCGGCGCCGCCCTGGACCTCTCGCGCCTCCTGGAGCAGGACGCGGCGGTCCTGGACGTCACAGCGGGCGCGCTCTTCGACCTCGAGGGCCTCGACATCTCCGACGCGGAGAAGGCGCAGTTCCACGAGCAGGTCACCAACTTCGTCATGCAGGTCAAAGGGGGGGTCCACTCTGGGCCCAGCCGCCGAGGGTTTGCAGGCCATGCGCGCGGAACTCAAGACCATGCAGGACCGCCTCAAGGCCAAGCGTCCGCGGTCAGCCGCCCCAGAGCCCGCCGCCGAGGCCGCCGCAGCCGCCGCCCCGCAGCCCCAGCAGCCTGCAGGCAAAGGTGGACAAGGTGTTGAGGAGCCAGGCACGAAGGGCCCCGCCGACGGGACCAATCCCCCCCCTCCTGGCCAGGGTCCTGGGCCTGCTGCTGATCCTCTTGGGCCAAACGCGAGCGGTAGCGCCAGCGGGGCTCAGCGAGCTCCACGCCGCCAGGTGGGCCCTGCCGAGCGGGACCGGATCCCGACCAAGGCGGGCGGGGCCTCCGTGGCCCCAGACCAGCGAGCCTGAGAGCGCGGCCTCACGAGGCTGGCGCACGCCGCGGCTGACTCCCACCCCTTGGCACGAAGCCGCTTGGCTCCAGCGTCGCCCAGCTCGGCGCGGACTGCGCCGCGGGCGAGGCGAGCTTCCCGCCGCCCCCGCGCTGCTGGCCCCAGTCGTTGCCGCGGCGTACGTGAAGCGGTCTGGTTTCTTCGTCGACGGCTTCGTCTACCAGCCGACCACGCGCGTGCGCCTAGCAGCGGCCTCGGCGCAGGAGGGGTGCCAGGTGCTACGCCGGCGGCAAGTGCCGCCAGCCATGGGCTCGACGGGTCGCCGCGGAGGCCAGGGACCAGGGCCCCGAGCGGCGGCGGGCTCTGCGCGCCAAGTGGGCCCTGGGGCGCCGCCTCCGCGCGTGCACGGGCCACTGGATGGAGGATCCGCCTTCAAATGACGACGACATGGGCAGTTTCCTCAGGCGCAGAGTGTGCGTGCCGCATGTTGCTCGGCATCTGGAACGCCCGCTGATGGGTTCCCTGGTCATCGAACGCGCTGGACTGGATGGCGCCTCCATCCCACGCGCCCGCGTCGACATGGCCATCTAGATTTGCCTTCGAGTCTTTCGGTTGAGGCGACGGCAGCGACTCCGCTATTCCCAGTGGATGCGGCACCTCTCCAAATATGACGTGCAGGGATAGATGAGGCGATGTCGCGGGCACCAAGACGCGATGCGCAGAGAGACCGAGGACCAAGACAGCGGCCGAGGGCTAGCTCACGCCCTCATCGTTCGCACCACCCTGGACATGGTCGCCCCCGTAGCTTGCTACCAGGACGGCCCCAGCCACCTCCAGAGCTTCAGCAGTCTACGGGGCGACCCCAAGGATGTGGTCAGCATCGCCAGCGCCGAGAGGGCCACCCGCGGCAAGGGAGCTAGGAACAAGCCAGGCGTGACCATACGGGGGCTGAACGCGAACTTCTGGTCATCCCAGATTGACCATATCGACGGGCGCCCGCTGGGGCTCAACGCCATCCTCTGCGTCCAGGGGCGCGAGCTCTCGGCCGACTACATCGGCGAGGTCAGTGCCTCCTGCTACTCGAGACACCTCGCGGTCGGCCTGACGGCCGCCGCGAGTGGGCCTTCTGGTGGACGCGTTGCAGGCGTGGGCTCCGTGGCCCCCAGGTGCCTGGGGCCCGCGTGCCTCGGCGGCGTCGGCGCCTTCGACTTCCCCCCCTGGCTCGCCTGGGCGGCTCGCGGCCGCGTGGGCGCCAGGGTTCCAGCAAGGGGGTGATCGTGCTGGTCACCGCGCATTTCTGGACGGCAGAGGGCTGGGCCATCCGCAACCTCTCGCTCCTCGACGCCATCGGCGAGCTGGTCCGCTCCGACGACGCCCCCTGCGCGCTCCAGGCGGACTTCAACACCGCGTCCGACGCGCTCGAGAGCAGCGACTGGTGCGCCGACGTTGGGGACATCCGGCGCCCTCTTCGCCCCCGACGAGCCTGCCTGCCGAGGGCGCGGAGGCGGGCGGGCCATCGACTTCTGCGTCGTCGACGCCCGCGTCGCGCGCGCCTTCGCCGCCGCCGCCGCCGCGGGCGCCCCCGCGCCCCCGCGCGGCCCAGCGCGCGTCGCCACGACCGGGCCCCTGCGTGCCATGACGGGCTGGCGCTCGACGAAGCCGAGGGTTTTCCCCGCGCAGGCCCCAGTGGACTGCAGGCCCCTGCCGCCAAACTGGCCGCAGCTGGACCCTGGCGCTAGCTGCGCCGACCATCAGCTCGACGGCCTTTGGCGCCAGTTCCCGGCCGCGGCCGAGACCGACCTGCAGGGGCTTTTCGACCTCCGCGGGGGGGGGGGGCTACACGGGCAGAGGTGGGGCCCCGCGCTGGGCGCGCGCCCCGTGGGCGGGGCCGGAGGCGCACGCTCGGCCGCGAGGTTCCACGCGATCCCGAGCCTGGCGCTGGGCGGACGCGGCGCGCCTGGGCGACGTCATCCTGCTGGCGGGCGCGGCGCGGCGCCAGGGCTGGGCGCCGCTGGCGGACCGCTGGCGCCGACTCCACGGGCGCCTCGCACATGGCGCGCCGCGCTGGCGCGGCGCCCGTCGGGGGGGGGGCCCGCGGGATCCACTGGGGGCTGCCGCGGGTCGCCGATCCCGACTGGGCGGGCGACGCGCCGATGATCGAGGCCCCGCAGGCGATGGCCCCCCGGCGCCGAGCCGTCACCGAGGCCCGCTCCATCGAGAGCGCCTTCCAGACGCAGCGCGCCAAGGCCTGGCGCGAGCGGCTCCGCAATGGCTCAGCTGGAGGAGGGGGGCAGGCTTCACCCACCGCATGTCCAAGTGGAAGGCCAGCGTCGCCCCCTCGGTAGGCGCCAGGGGCCACGCGAACCTGGACATGACGGGCCCTCAGATTGCGGTGGGCGCGGCGGCCATGAATTAAATCAACCCGCGGCAGTCCCGCGGCGCCGAGAGCCGCGGCGAGCTGCCCAGGCATTTGGGGGGCGAGGAATTGCCTGCCCGCCTGGCCCACCCCACCCCCGAAAAAGTCTGAACGATTTGCCGAGCTTTTCACGGGCGCGCGGGGCTGGGGGTCGACAACTGGCACCCGCGGTGGCGGTCATTCCTGAGCGATGGGGGATTGGAGTTCCTGGCCGCTCTTGTGGCCAACGTCTCGCGCGCGGCGCGCTGGCCCACCCGGCTCCGTTTCGCGTTTTACTTCCCCCCTGTCGAAACTACAGGGGGGCACTCGGCCGATCGGCCTGCTCGCCTCCCCCGCCCGACTCGTCGAGCGAGCGCGTTTTTTTTTTTTTTTTTTTTTTTTTTTTTTTTTTTTTTGGGGGGGGGGGGGGGGGGGGGGGTATATATATATATATATATAATATATATATATATATATATATATATATAAATTATATATATGTATGTATATATATGTATTATGTATATTATATATTATATATTATATATATGTCTGTGTATGTATATATTCATTTGTGTTTTTTTGTTTGGGGGGGGGGGGCGGTTCCTCTTCTTCTTCTGCTTTTTCTTCTTCTTCTTTTTCTTTCTTGGTTGATTGGGGGCGGGCGATCTGGCGAGCTTGCGATTTCGCGGCCCCCGAGGGGGGTTCGAAGGCGCCACGTGGCAACGTGTGCTAGTGGATGAAGGCCGCCTTCCCTCTGGCGAGACGTCGGGCACCGGCGGTCCCAGATCTCCGCGAAGCCCTCGAACGCTGTGGCATGCATCTCTTCTGGGCGAAGGCGCCCAAGCATGGCTTCCCGCCCCGATTGCCCAAACTGCTGATTTTCGGTCTATGCCTGCGAGCGTCCCGTGACCTTCAGGGGCATTTTCTCTTCGCGCGCCACTCGTGCCTCTTCGGCGGGGTGGACGGGGAGTGCGGGGGGCACTCGGTGTCTTGAGCTTGCTGGCCTGTCTGTCACTGACGCCCTGGCCAGCGTCGGCCCCCTTTTGCATCTGAAGCTTTTTGTTGGCGGCGTCGGCATCCAGGCCACGGGCGAGGAGGCTGGGGTCTCCCAGCAGCTCTTCGATGTCACATCTCAGTACATTGCCGCCATGGAGGCTAGAGGTATCCCTGTTTCGCTTTCCAGGCCTGGCCCCCCCATGTATAGGTTGCATCCTGGCTTCCACCCGCTCTCTCAGGGCCCGAATGCGTGGTTGGGCTCGCCAGCTGGGCCTTCGCGCCCAATGCCATAGCACTCAGTTAGGGGTCGACCCGGCGTGAGGAGCCACCCTGCAAGGAAGGCCCAGGTTCGCGGAGAGATTGGCTGGCGCCCGCAGGCGTCGGACCAAACTCGCCCGCCTGGCCAAGCAAGGGGCTCGCCCGTGCAAGGTCACTCGGCGGGGTATCACGCCGTCTGCGTTGCATGGTGCGTCGCGCTCGGGAATGGGCCCCGCTCGAGTGATCCAGTCTCGCATTCTAGTGGCCAGCGCGCTGGGGGGCCAATCGATGGGGAAGGATCGAGTCCTTCGCCTGTGGATCTTCAAACCAGACCCCCTGGTGGAAGGCTGGACGCGCCACCTCTTGCACTGGGCCAAGGCGGTGTGGGAAGGCCGCCATGAGGTGCTCGCGCGGGCAGCCCGGCGAAGGGCATCCGCCGCGGCCGCCTAGGCCAGGCCAGACCAGAGCCTGTGGCGCGGGGCCGAGGGGCCCGTTTCCGCGGTCCTCGCCACGCTCCGTCGGCTCGAGTGGAGCTGGCCCTCCTATGCCGCACTTTGTGACCACCCCGGTGGGCTCGGGGATCTTCGCCGGTTGGCTTCCTGCGCTTTAAAGGCATTACTTTCTGCCAGGATCGAGTTTCTGGAGCTTACACCTCCTGGGCTGAAGATCGAGGTTTGGGCATCGCCAGGCCTTTTCTGGAGCCTGTTCGCGCGCTGCTTCGGTCCAAGGGATCTCGTTCCCCCCAGAGGCTGTCGGCCGCCCTCGCCTATGCGGGCCGAAATTCTTGGGCCCAGGACAAAGTGTGGTGTGCAGGGTACACCGGCGACCGCGCGTGCAAACAGTGCGCCGCGGACGTAGGATGCCAGCACCATCGCTTTGCTAAGCGCCCAGGGCACCACGCTTTGCGCCACCAAATTGCCGCCGAGTGGGGCCTCCAGGGGACCGTGCATCGCCTCGAGCCCTCCGAGCCTGAGTCTCTCGTCTTCTCCCGTGGCATGGTGGAACATCCCCATGGGGGACCCTTGACCAGATCTTGTACCCGCCCAAGCAGAGCTGGGTCCGCATGTGGCCCCCACTCTGCCAGGGGCACGCCTATTCAGACGGCTCGGGACGGGGGCCGCCAGGGCTAAATAACTACGGGTGGAGGCGTGTCCTTTTGGACGATGACGGTTCGGTGACCAGGGCCATGCACAGCTCACTTCCTGGCCCGCGTTTCCTGGGCACCGCCCTGAGGGTTGAGATTCTTTTGTCTCATGAAAGTTCTCGAAGTTGCCACCCCTCCCCTCTGCGTCGGCACAGACAATGCTACCGTCAAATGCCTGCGCAGAGGCCAGAAGTGGTGCTGCCGAGCCTCCCGCCCGCATGCCGATTTGTGGGCTGGAGTGCGGTTTCTCCTAGGGGAAAGTTTTCAGACCACGGCTCCTTCCCTTTCGCAAAGGTTCGGGCCCACTCCAGAGGCCCAGTCGGCGAATCGCACGACGCGTTTCTGGATTTTTGAGGGAACCAGCTTGCCGACGCGGAAGCTCAGGCAGGCGCTGATTTGCAGGCGGCCCCCGGTGGATGAGTGCCACCTGGGCCTCCCGAGCGGCCGGGGTCCAGGGTGTGCTCGGGCTGGTGGCTGGGATGACGGCGTCCGTGGGGGAGCTTGGTGGTTCCACTGGGAGACCTGCCGTTGTTGCTCGGCCCCGTCGCTTTCGACCCTCGCCTGGTTCCACCCCTCACTCCCTTCTCAGAGCACGCGGCGCGTGGCGCTGCACTGCGTGCTGCCGCTGCGCACGCGCCATGCGCGCTAGGCGCGCTCTGGTAAGCAGGCCGCGTGGGGGGGGGGCGTCGCGTCGACCGTCGTTGGGTCGTCCCGGAGGTGAGGGGGGGAGTTCAATGATCCAGCCGCGCTCCGCGGCGAGACCTTGGGGCATGAGCTCCACCGCGCAGGCCAGTACACGTACTGCGCCCGCTGCGGGGTATTCGCGAGCGAGAGGGGGTGCAAGCTTGTCGTCGCCTGCAGGAGGTCCCCCGCAAACCCGACGGCAGCATGCCGCCTCTCGCTCTTGGCCAGAGCGAGGCATCCTTACCGAGTGCAGCTCGCTCTCGGGGAGGCGCCCCCTTCCCTGCTCCGTTGGGAATGCGACGCCTGCTGGGGGCGAGCGCCCTGTCCCGCACTTTCTTTCGGGTTGAATTTTTTGGCGGGGGGGGGGGCGAGGCACCCCAGCAGCGCTCCCCCCATCCGCCGCCTGGACTGAAGGCTGGTTGCGGCAGGGATCTGCCAGGCGGGTTCTCGCAGCAACCTCCTCCTCCTCCTTGTCCTTTTGCTCCTCCTCCTCCTCCTCCTCCTCCTCCGTTTCCTCCTCCCCCTCCTCTTTCTCCTCCTCCTCCTCCTCTCCCTCCTGCTCCTCCTCTTCCTCCTCCTCCTCCCCCTCCTTCTTTTCCTCCTCCTCCTCCCCCTCCTGCCTCCAACCCCCCGCCTCCTGGCCTCCCTACTTCCGCTGGCGTTGCGAAAACCGCGCCGCCGTCGCTCCCTTCGGGGGGTCCTGGAAGGCGCGGCGGAGTACAGGGCAGCGCGGAGCATTTGAGACCGCGTGGCTCCCTCAGGGATGGCGAGCTGCGCAGCTGCCGCCAGCTTCGTGGGCTCCTGGGAGCCACGGTGGCGTGCAGGGCCACGCGGATCGTTTCGAGACCTCGCGGTTTCCTCGGTTTTTGCGGGATGCGCGGGTGTCGTTTTTTTTTTTTTTTTTTTTTTTTTTTTTTTTTTTTTTTTTTTTTTTTTTTTTTTTTTTTTTTTTTTTTTCCGTTGGTTTTTGTTGAGGCACGGTGGGGTGCAGGGCAACGCGGACCCTTTCTAGACCTCGCGGTTCCTTGCGGGGCTGCGACTTGCGCGATTGTCGCCATGTCGTGGGCTCCTGGGAGGCGCGGTGGAGTGCAGGGCAAGGCGGATCATTCCGAGACTTCGTGGCTCCCGCATGGGCTGCGAAGGGCGCAATCGTCGCCCCTGGCGGGGCTCCTCGGAGGCACGGCGTAGTACAGGGCAGCACGGGGCATGTGAGACCTCGTGGCTCCCTCAGGGACTGCGAACTGCGCAGCTGCCCGCAGTTGGTGGGCCCCTGGCGCGGCGGAGCGCCGGGCCACGTGGGTCATCTGAGACCTCGCGGCTCCCTCGGGGGTTGCGCAAGTGTCGCCACGTTCGTGGGTTCCTGGGGGGCACGGAGGAGTGCAGGGCGCCCACATGGCGCGTGTGCACATGGCGCATGGCACCTTTTCCGTCCTTCAGCGCGCGGCGATGTTGCATCGCGGAGCGCAGGGCGCTGGCACGTCTAACGAATGGTGTTGTCTTCAGTGGCCCACTTCCCCCCCCTACTTAGGTGCCTGTTGCGTGGCCCGCAGCTCAGCAGCAGCAACATGGGCGACACGAGCAGAAGTAGCGCATGGCGCTGCTACTCTCACCAGTGTTGTTTCCTTGTCTTCCTCCTTGTCTTCATCCTCCTTCCTTGTCTTCCTTCCTCTCCATCCTCCTCCACTTGTCTCCTTGTCTCTCCTTGTCTCCATCCTTCCTCTCCTTGTCTCCTTCCTTGTCCTGCTTCCGTCTCCATCCTCCTTGTCTTCCTTCCCCACCTTCCTCCCTTCGTCCTCCACTTCTGCCCCCGTTCTATGTCCCCTGTCGTGCTTGGCGCCGCCGTCCCTCGCGATCTGGCTGGCGCAAGTGTGCGACGCGCGTGGCCCGGCACGGTTTGGCGAAGCGCTTCCGCACGCTGCGTATTTCGCAACGTGGCCATGTCTGTGGAGCGCTCACGCAAACGGTCGCCTCGCGTGGAGAACGGGCTGGGCACGGTAGATGACACAATTCTTGGACCCTCCCCCTTCGCCCCCAAATGCAAAGTTGGCACGCGCGGCGGAAGCCTGCGGCCGAAGTGCCATTCATTCCACCCACCGCCAACATTGATCATGTGGGGGGGCAGTGATACAGGCAATCCGCATAGTGAGGATGAACAACCTGCCCCAGGGGACCCTTGCATCCTTGCCCCTTCGGCCCCTCCCTGGCAGCTTTCGCTGGCCAGCCCCACTCGAAAGGTGTCGACATGGCCTTCCAAGGCCATTGCATCCGTATCGTGCGGCTTTATGATACGTTTTGACTGTACGTGAGCGACGCCAGAAAACGGGATCGTCTTCGCCGACATTGGCGCGTAAGCTGCCCGCGTAAGGTTGCGCGTAAGCGCCCTTCGTCGCCGATG
>CAUYUJ010001001.1:97760-106671 GCA_963575745.1 Prorocentrum cordatum
ATTATAAGGATAGGAGCTTCTAGAAGGAAGAGGAGGGCGAGGAGGAGAGTGAGGAACGAGGAGAAGGGTGTCCTCGTAGCTAGGACCACCCCGTTGAAAGTTAAGCAGTTGCCCAACACGAGTTAGCCTCAACTGTAGGTAGTAGGCGTACCCTCTTGAATACACCATATTCCCACCTCCTCTTATGTGAAGCGGCTGCGATTGCTGCAATAGTAGCGTTGAGGCCCTCGTCCAAGAAGCACGCATAGTATCTGGGATTGTATCCGTAGCGTCATGTGCACAAATAAATTATGTTTTGGTGTAGGTTCTATTCCTGTCATGATAGCTACATCTACATGTCGCACACATAAATCCAACAGCCGTGCACACGTATGCCTGTCTGGAATTCGAGGGGAAACTTTCAGCATGTGCATATAATCTTGCAAAGCATCCCCTGCGATCAACAATCCTCTTCCTTTGTCGAGCTGAAAACGTTTCAATAAATTCAGCGCGCATCCCAACATAACCCCAGTCTCCGCAGCTTTTGTTTTCAGTTCCCTGCGCCAATCGCTTCCCATCATATGTGGCGTCAAGTTCGAAACCTGATAGCTGTATGGCACTGAATTGGTCCTGTACCAAAGTTTCAAATCTGCCAGAATCCGACGTACACCTAAATTAATTATCTGCTTCCGATCGCCAGTTATATTCCAAATGTTCGCATCAAGCGTACACCAAAGCACATGTGATACATATCTCTGAATTACTCCGAGGTGTAGTGTATGCAATACATCTATTTGCAAAAGACGTTCAGGGGCAGCGCCTGCCATGCAGAATATTGGGTTCCTTCTGTGCACGGGGTCCAACATTCTCTTCTTAATGTCGCGATGCACTCGCCAAAAAGTTAGGACTACAGGCAGACGCACATGTGTCACGTTAGCTATGTTGGGCAATGCTGTCGAAGGTTCTAGGCGGTCCCCCTTCTGAAGACCTATGTCGACCACGTTTTTCTGAATTGTCATACCTTGCGTTTTCTCGTAATCGAAAGCCAGGCCACCGTCGTCCAGAATTGTCGTCTCGTTAATTCGCTGCCGACTCGTATCTTGATCTCGCATTCGCGGCACGCCTTGTCATAGGCGTCGGGCCCCCCGTCGCCCCACCCGTGTCCAAGGACCGAGACGTGAGAACAATCGTATTCGCGACCCCCGAATGGGAGCAAGAGGCTTGTTGCGCACGTCCCCGCTGAAACCATATTCACCTGGCCTTGTCGATTTCCCCCCTCTACCCTTGGTTTTGTTCCCCATCATGCGGCGCGTAGCGAAAGCTAGAAAATAATGATGGCTTATTGGAGAGGCAAAATATGCAGGGACGATGATGCGCAGCCCATGTCGTGAAACCGAACGTTGTCGTAAATTCAGCCCAATCGCCTCGCAGCTCGACTAACAGGAAACGGGCGTTGAGCGTTTCATGAAGCCCATCTTGGCCGTAGTAGTCATCAGGGGCCCACGGGTCTCCCATCCAGTTGTTTGAAGGGCGTTTTCCAATAGAGGCTGCTTCGAAACTCCATTTCAAAAAGTTCATCGCTGGCCAATGGGTGCACCAGGATCGACATCCGCATTTACAGGATCTTGATTTTGCCATCACTCCGATAAGGTGGCGTTTTCCAGAGCATAGGTTATGAACGGTGAAGTTTATAAGTGTATCTTGTCGCCCAGCCCCAATCGTTTTTGTGTACCGTACCCCGTCGCAGTACAGTGCGACGGGGTACACGGGCCTGTCGTCGTTCTCAATAATCCGAAGAGGGTGTTCTTCAAAATTTCTGGCCCAGGTAGTTTCCTCTGCATTTTTTTCGATATCACCAGAATCCGCCCCGATTTCAGCTGCAAGAAGTTCGTGTGGTGGCGCCAATGATATAGGCAGCTCCTGCTTGGAAGCGTCACTGAAAGTGCGGCTCATGATGGGGTGGGTGAGGGTATAATCATAAACATGGTGTGTGCACGCTTGTATTTGGATATGTACATACATGTATACATTATATATATGTGTGCATCTGCGTGTGTAATCACCCATGTAGTAACAATAAACACACATGTGCATTTACATACATGTGTTTAGGCAGTTCGGTCCTTTCTGATACCATTCTGGACCATCGGCGCCCACACTTTGCACAGCTCCACCGCGGAATGTTGGGGGAGAACTCGGTCTAGGTGAGCTTGGTAGTTTCCTGGATTATGTTGGGGGTCCAGCGCCAGCTTGCGAAGTCCGTCACCCACTGCTCCCGATTGCACAGCAAAGAAACATATATCGCACAAACTTTTAGCAGTGAGTTTCCCTCTGGCGTAGTTGGTGACAAGGGCATTCTCGAGCATGTTCCCAAATTGTTCTTGTCGCCATCTGAGACTTGAATCGGCATCGCGCTCCCAGGAAGCCACACTCGCTACATCGGGAGTTTCCCACGAATGGGTTCGCACTGGGGGGGTGTCGTGTTTTCGCCTCTTCATCTCGATCTTGAGCAGAATGTTAGCTCAGACGGAACATTCTGTGCAATGTGAGAGCCACTCGCTCCTCCACCCCCTCCCCGCAGGATGGGAAAGGAACAAGGGAGGAAGAGAGTGGAGCACGGAGCCAGGAAGGAGGGCCCGCATTTGGGCTGGAGGGAGCGGGGGGAGAGGGGGAGGAGGGGACGGAAGGTAAAAAGGTTGAGGGAGAGGGGAGGAGGGAGTGCGGAGGAGGAGGATTTGGCTGATTCTCAAAAATCAACAAAACTCAACGGAAACTCAACGCAAACTCAACGCAAACTCAACGCTATCGGGCTCAACGGAACTCAACGGAACTCAACGCAAATTCAACGCAAACTCAACGCAAACTCAACGCCAACTCAACGCGGATCAACGGAACTCAACGGAACTCAACGCAAACTCAACGCAAACTCAACGCCAACTCAACGCGGCTCAACGGAACTCAACGGAAACTCAACGCAAACTCAACGCAAACTCAACGCCCATTCCACCGGCCACCTAAACCAGAGAAATATCATTCAATTGGCCCCGATCCGGACCAAATCTGATAAAATTGTCTCCCCACACCGGAGAAATATGGCTCAACACGTTGTGGCTTTCTTTTTTTACTACCAGAATACACATTCCCCGTTCGCCGCGGCCGCGGCGCGACGATCAGCCCCAAGTTGAAGATGCTCAACTTCCCCACCAAGCTGAACTGCGTATCCACGAGCATCCCCACGATGCAGAAATTCTCGAGCAGGATCCCGATCTAGCTGCTTGCGGGGAGGAAGCTGTGCGTGCTCTTGAGCTCCTTGCAGAACGTGAGCAAGTTCGTGATCACCTCCTCGTGGGCCAGCATGCGGTGGAAGCTCCCCTCGAGCTGGTCGTCATCGTAGCCCATCTCCGACTTGAAGTCCACCATGCCCTCGGTCACGAGGGTGTTGAACTCAACGTCGTGGTCGGGGAGCTCCTTCACCAAGCTGAGCTTGATTTTCAGTGGGTCCATGAAGCGCTCGTTGCTCGCCCACGACCAGCCGTCCTCGTTATTGTTGATGGCTTTGATCAGCGACCTGCGGTAAGTGTAACAACCAACAAAAAGAGGAGGAGGAGGAGCAGGAGGAGTAGGAGGAGGAGGAGGATACTACGATGATAATAATAAGAAGGAGGTGAGGGACGAGGGAGGATGAGGAAGGAGGAGGAGACGCAGGAGGACGAGGAGCAGTAGGAGGATGAGGAGGAGAAAGATCAGGATCGAGGAGGAGGAGGAGGTGGAGGGGGAGGAGGAGGAGAAAGATGAGTAGGAGTCGGAGCAAGAGCAAAGGAGAACGAGAGGAGGAGGAGGAGGAGGAGGAGGAGGGAGGAGGAGGATGAGGGTTCAACGCTTTCAATTCCTCCCTCGATCCTCCTCCTCCTGTTTTCCTCTCCCCTCCTCCTCTCTCCTCCTCCCCTCTCCTCCTCTCCTCCTCATCCTCATTCCTCCTGCCCTCCTCCTCCTCCTCCTCCTCCTTCTCCTCCCCCTCCCCTCCTCTCCTCCCGGGCTGTAGGCGAATGCATTCCCTCGACGGGGGTGGGCCATCCTCTTCATCCCGCCTCCTCCTCCTCCTCCTCCTCCTCCGCCTCCTCCTCCTCCTCCTCCTCCTCCCCTCCCGCCCCTCCTCCTCCTCCTCCTCCTCCTCCTCTCTCCTCGTGTGGTTCCTCCTCCTCCTCCTCCCTCCTCCTCATGCTCCTCCTTCTCCTCTTCCTCCTCGTCCTCCTCCTGGATCCTCCTCGTCCTCCTCCTCCTCCTCCTCCTTCTCCTTATCATCATTCTCATCCTCTCCCCTCTATACTCCTCATCCTTCTCCTTCTCCTCACTTGAACTCACCCGTGGGACTCAGCTTTGTTGATCGACGTGGTGTACTGGCTGAGCATCGTCTCGACTCTCTTCTGCGTGCTCCCCTTCTTGGTGGTCTTCTGCTGCGCGCGCTTGCCCGCGCCCTTGCCCTTGTTCTGCTTGTCGTTGCCCTTGCCCTTGTTCTGCTTGACCTTGTTCTGCTTGCCCTTGTTGCCCTTGCCCTTGCCCTTGTTGTCCGAGTCCTCGAGGTGCTCGTTCTTGTCGATGCTGGCCTCGGCGATGTTGTCGATGCCCTTCGGCTGGGAGTCGAGCTTCTCTGGCGTCTCTGGCGGTGGTGCTGGAGCCCTTGCCACGGGCGTGATCTCGGCCAAGTACTGACGCTTCTGAGGAGGCTCATCTTCTTCATCATCGCACTTTGTCTCATGCATCCTCTTCAGCCAGGTCTTCTTTGTGTTGGTCTCGCTCGACTCCTCCTCGTTCCTGAACAGCATTCGGCCACTCTGCCGACTCCGCTTGACGTGAGGTGGTCCACGATTTATGTTCTTGGCACAGATGTTGATGACTCCCTTGATCACGCTTGGATACCGTCCGCCCTCAGCCTGGATCATCGCGTCGACGTTGAGCATGCGGTAGCGCTTCGTGTTCACCTCCGCCGTCTCCTGCAGCAGCTCCCGCGTCTCTATCAGCTCCTTGTATTCGTCCTTGGCCCACTCGGCCCTCATGCGCTCCTTGCTCTTGTTGGAAGCCGCGTCGTATTTTTCCCATTTCTGCCAACTCCAGTTCCTCTTCGCCCAACGCTTGAACCTCTCTCCCAGGGCTCCGCGCGCTGGGAAGAGGAACCCGTTCTGCGCGATGTCGTCTAACTGATCGTCGTGCGGGTAGGCTGGGTGGTCTTTGATGTCCGTGTCGCGCTCGACCTCGATGGCTCCGTCGTCAGCGAACTCCAGCTTCTCGTCGATCGCGCCGTGGACCATGTCGCAGATGTACTATAGGATATGCAGGCAACACACTTTGGAAAAACACCTCCTCCCTCCCTTCATCTTCCTCCCTCCTCTCATCCCTTATCCCTCCTCCCTCCCTCCTCCCTCCAGCCTCCCTCGTCCGTTCTCCATCCTCCATTGTTTCCCCCTCATCCCTCCTCCCTCATCCTTCCTCCCTCCTCCCTCCTCCCTCCAAGTGGCGGTCCTTCTCCAAGTCCACGTTCGGGAGGCTACCATCGTCATCATCGTCCAACTGCGTGCGCTTCGCGTAGTTGATCAGGGGGTCGCTGTCATCGAGGAGGTCGCGGGCGAACGGGTCCACAGCAGCTGCAGCGGCCGCCTCGAGGACTGGTACTGAGCCAAGCGGGTCGACGCCGTCTGGCTCATTAACCTCGTCCTCGGGCAGCTCGCGGCCGTCGGTGGGCTCGATCGTCGGCGAGTCGCTGACGCTGATCATGTCGCAGCCGTCCAAACCCTCGCCCTTTTTCGAACTAAAGCTAGATGCGATCGAATCCTTTATGGCACCCCCCCCCATTCTCGGGGCCACGGAGTGAGTATAGCGTTACCCCCCAGCCGAACCCAAACGATACAGAGTATCGTGTTTCCCCTCCTTTTACTCCTCTCTTCTTTCCCTCCTTAGCTCCTCTCTCTGTATCGTTTGGTTCAGCCCCCGCTCCGAACCTTAGCAACATCACCGTCGTTGGGCTGGGCGTCGACGGGGTCGGGCAGGGTGTCGACGGGCTGAGTCTCAGCTTCAGCGCCATGGCCCACGGCGGCCGTACGAGTACGTGGAGGGGCCATCGCGGGCTCTGGAAACATCCCCTGATCGAGACGAATTGCTCTGGAACAACTAGGGTGTGATTAGAGGGTTTTAGAGAAGAAGGGTTTTAAAGAGGAGGGGGACATTTGGATCGTGTCGACTTGGGGTTATGACGAAACATGTTTTTTTGCAGAGCTACCCACAGCGTCGAGCAGCGTAGATACACAAAGCAAGTTTAATTACTATCCGAGCTCGGCGGCGGGATCGTGCGGCACTTCTTCTTCTTGGGGGTCGGGACCGAAGTGGTAGCCACTGGAGGCGTAGACGGCGCCACTACAGACGGCGCCTCTCCCTCCTTTTAAGGAGGGGGAGGGGAGGAGGGAGAAGGGACGGACGAAGGAGGAGGGAGAGGGGAGGAGGAGGTGGAGGAGGACGATAGGAGGAGGACCAGTCCCGTCCTTGGCAGGCGCTGGAAGATCACGAGGTGGATGTTCAGCCTCAGGAGCACCAGGAGCCACACCATCACTATCATCATCATCACCTGCAACAGGTCGGCGTAGAGCAGCAGCAGGCCGACGTAGAGCAGCAGCAGGCCGACGTAGGATGACGCTGGTGTCGTCGTCATCATCTGCAGGTTGGTCGCCGCTGTCCGTTGAAGACCGCTTCTTGTAGGTGATCAGGCCGAGCTCGTCTTTCATGCTGAGGGCCTTCTCCTTCGTGGTCTGGCCATTCGTGAGCTTCTTCGCCACGTTGACCATCCACTTGAACAGCGCATCCTCGTCCATGCCCACGCCCTCGGCGTGCAATTTGTCGATCTGCAGCAGCTGCTTCCCCGCGATCATGATCCTGCACAGGTACTCCACTCGTTTATCCTTTGGTGCATTGCGGCGCCACGTCACCGTCACGTAGTTCTCCTCGTTGTCGTAGCCCTCCCACTTGGACGTCGGAAGCTGCATGTCTCGAAGTTTGCCCGCTGGTTTCTTGGCCACGGGCTTGTCGCTGTCGTCCTGGGCGTCCTTGTCGTCCTTGGCGCCTTTGTCGTCCTTGCCGTCCTTGTCGTCCTTGCCGTCCTTGTCGTCCTTGCCGTCCTTGCCGTTCTTGCCGTCCTTGTTGATCGCCCTCCACATGGCTACTGAGCATTGGGGTATCTTGGCGATCGACTTGTCTCCGAACACTGCCATCATCATATCTGTTGTTGAAGCGTCGTCGGGCTCCTGCATCTTGATGGCGAACTCCACGTCGGCCTGTCGGCAAGCGTCCTCATCCAATCGCCAGGCCATTTTCACCTCGACGTCGAAGCCGTACGAGTACCGTGTTGAAGGGGCAATGCTCTGTTGGCTGTCGTGCTGAGTGTCGGCATGCTCCTCCTCCTTGAGCGGCTTGAGCCCCATGTTGTCGAACCATTTCGCCCACGTCGCCCGCCTGGGCAGCTAGGAGGAGGGGGAGGCGGAGGATGAGGAGGAGGAGGAGGAGGAGGAGGAGGAGGAGGAGGTAGGACGAGGGAGGACGAGGAGGAGGAGGAGTAGGAAGAGGAGGAGTAGGAGGAGGAAGGACGAGGACGAGGACGAGGACGAGGACGAGGAGGAGGAGGAGGAGGAGGAGGAGGGAGGAGGGGGAGGAGGAGGAGGACGAGGAGAAGGAGGAGGATCGACGAGAAGGACGTTTATCAAGTAATCCCCACCGTTTCTCACGGGCAGTGTGTTGGAACAGAACTCTCAGCCGCTTGTCCATCGTGGTGACCCAATCGTCGAGTTCGAGGGAGGATAGCTTGAGCTAGTCCTCCTTCGAGCTGTGGACCTCCCTCAAGGCCTCCTGGATGCAGGCGGGCGTGAAACAGAAGTTGTTACTGAGAACCTCGAAGCTCTTCAGCAGGGCCTATCGGCTCCTCCTCCTTCCTTCCTCCTTCCCTCCTCCTCCTCCTCCTCCTCCTCCTCCTCCTCCTCCTCCCCACATCCTTCGCCTCCTCCTCCTCCTCCCTCTCCTCATTTCCTCCTCGATCCTCCTCCTCCTCCTCCTCCTCGAGTCCTACTCCTCCTCCTCCTCCTCCTCCTCCTCCTCCTCCTCCTCCTCCTCCTCCTCCCCCTTCCTTCCTTCCTCCTTCCCTCTTCCTCCCCCGCGCCTTGTTCTTGACGATTTTATCCTGCTGGATTTCGGCATCGACGCGCTGCGGGTACTCCAAGAAGGCGCACTGTGCGATTGCTTGAACGCCCTCCCCCCGCGATAGCACCAAGGTCTTAATTTTTCATGTGGCTCGAGCCACCTCTAACATTAAGAACTTGGTGCTATCGCGGGGGAGGGCGTTCAAGCAGTCCCAACCTTCGTCACATGTGGTGCTAAGATCGCGGCCACAATTTTCGGGTCGTTGTAGCGGGGTGTGGGGGGCTTCTTCGGCGTCATTGCTCGGTGCTCGGGCCCGCGCGGCTCTGGCGCGCGCAAGCAAACATAAGGCGAGATCCCCCCCAATTCAAATCCGCTCGCCCGCTAGAGGCTACCAGGCATGTGTAAACTCATATTTCTAAATAGAATGTATATGTATACATCGCATGGTACCTATAAGCTTACATACGCATGTGTAAGTATGATGATGGCGCAGTATATATGGATGTTGTTTGTATATATGATATGCTATGAGTGAGCGGTATATATGATGGTGATGCTGATGATGCTGATGGTGATGATGCTGATGCTGATGATGATGATGATGTTGAAGGACCGCGGCCGTCATAAAAATTACGCCTGAAAAGAAGTTGTAACAATCATGCCGGACGCATCGTCTTATTTTTTTATGCCGGAATGGGTCGTCGTAATTTTTATGCCGGACCAGCCTGTGGGTCAAGCACGCGGCGGCGCAGATCGAGAG
>CAUYUJ010001002.1:0-87500 GCA_963575745.1 Prorocentrum cordatum
AGAAGTCTCCCTACACCCTCGTGGCAGAACCAAGCTCGCCATCCTTACTCCTTGCCAGATCTTTGGCCTGCTGGCCTGTTCCACCCCCTGCTTCGGGAAGGGGGCGGGGGGCGTCCTTGGAGCCCCTCTCCCTCGTGGCGCTCCTGGGACCTTTCTGGCGCGAGGCGGATCGCGTCTCCTCCTCCTCCTCCTCCTCCTCCTTTTCCTCCTCCTCCTCCTCCCCTCCTTCTCCTCTCACCTCACCACGTGAGACATGAAACCGCTGAAAACCCTCCTCTTTTCCTCCTCCTTCTCCTCCTCCTCCTCGCCTCCTCCTCCTCCTCCTTCTCCTTCTCCTTCTCCTACTCTGGCCCCACTTGGGCGCCCTCCAGTGAAGCGCGTGTGCCTGCCGGAGTCACTGTTCAGCTCAGCCGTGCGCTCCCCTCGCCTGGGCGGCGGAGGTGAGATGCAGCGCTCCGTCCGACGCGAGTGCCGAATCTGCGCCCTCGAGTGCAGCGTGATCCTGAACGGAGGGGTGCCCTGGGCCTTGGGTCCCGCCGCCGCCGTCGCCGCCGTCACCTCCAGGGAGGGGTGAGGGGGGGTGGGAGAGGGAGGTCCACCCCGACGGGAACATCCACCAGCCCCGGCTCCAGATACGTAGGTGATACGAGCAACCACTCTCAGTTCTACTGGACCCGCAACAGCGACTATTATCATTCCTGTTTCGCCTTCTTTTGTCTATTGGAGAGGCCACGCCGACCCTGAACGACGACGACGACGACGATGCCTACGCGGGTCAGAGTCCTCAGGGATGCTTTTTGGGGTCTCTTCGGAGCGCTCTCGGCGGCCTCTGGGGGGCAGTTTTGGGGCCTCTTGGGAGCCTCTCAGGAGCCGCCTGTTGGGAGGCTCCTGGGGGCCTCCAGGGGCAACCCGGGGGCCTCATGTGGGTCTTTGGGGGGCGTCCTGAGGGCTTCTTGGCGTTTCCTGGGAGCCTCTCAGGCCGGGTGCTCGAAATTTCCGTCCGGGTCCCCCGTCTGGGCATTCTCTTGGAGCCGTCTTGGGGGCCTCTTGGGCCGTCTTGGAGGCCGTCTCGAGGCCCTCTTCTGAGATCACCGCTGGGGTTGCTGTGTGGCACGCGCGGTTATATTCGGAATAGGGTGGTTCAGATTGAGTTGTGAAAGTGGTTGGAAATTGGTTGTAGGCAGGTTATGAACGTGATTGTAAACAAGTTGCTAGCTCCATTTAGCAACTACCTAAGTTGTTTCGGGGTTATTGGAAATACAGAAAAACATGCGAGGAATTCAGAATTCTTCTCTGGTGGAACTCTGACCTGCAGGTCCGTGGAAGCCACGATCCAGCGTAGGACACGCGAGAAAACAAAAAGGAGAGGCGAGGATTTCCAGGATTTCCGCCATCATTTAGTGATACAAGGAGAGGCGGGGAGGAGGCGGAGGAGGAGGAGGAGGAGGCGGACGATGGGGGAGGAAGGAGGAAGCGGAGGAGGAGGACGGTATGTTTTTGGGCAAGGGCGGGCATTTCGAAACCTCTGGGGCGAACAGCGAGCCGCGTCGGCTCGTGGTGCCAGCACATCGGCTGGCTGCGCGGGCGGAAGCCCGACCAGATGGGGGTGAGGAATACGTTGTGTGTGTTGTGGTCGTATCTCGATGTCGTGGACGTCTTGTATTTCGCTTCCTCGTGGATTATTGTAGGGGATCGAACGCTATACACCGACGCTTCTTCCGGCCCTGCATTGGAATTTGCACTGGAGAGCGGATCCTGGTGTATACGGGACCCTGGTGTACACATTTTTCGTTGTTTCCCCGGGGCATCAGGGAAACAAATACCTGTACGACCACCCTTCGGGTGATAAGGAGGTTCGGGGGGGGGAGGAACCAACGTCTCACTCGATCGGTCTCACGATCGATCTCACGATCGATCTCACTATCGGTCTCGCTCGATCGATCTCACTCGATCGATCTCACAATCGATATCACTCGATCTAATTTGTCATTCGATCTATCTCACAATCGATCTGACTAACCGCATGCCGATGATAATAAAGGGACCCCCCCCCTTCAGTGTTTAGAGTTGATTATCGTCGCCCTATACAAAATTCAAATTGGGCGGCGAGCGCTGAGGCCGAACTTCATTATCACCTCGAAACGCTATGTTGAGATAGCAACATCAAGCGATGTTGCTATCCCCGCGCGCGCCTGAACTTTTTTTATCTCTGGGGTTGATTATCCATGGAAAGGGGAGCACATGAGCTACCCTACATGAGCACTTAAAAAAAAAACAATGTTCATAAAGCGTTTGTAAATTAAAATTGATAGATTTGTAACTTTCCATTTTTTCGTTTTTCTTCTCTTCTTCTTCTTATCTTCTTCTTCTCTTCTTTTTATTATTCTACTTTCCTCTTCTTCTTTTATATTTCTATCTGTCCTCACGCTCGCCTGAACTTTTTTATCCCTGGGGTTGATTATCCATGGAAAATGAAGCACATGAGCTACCCTACACGAGCACTTTAAAACATCAATTTTCATAAAGCGTTTGTAAATTAAAATTGATAGATTTGGAACTTTGGATTTTTCCTTTCTTCGTCCTCTTCTTATTATCCTCTTCTTCTTCTTTCTTATTATTCTTCTACTGTATTCTTCTTCTTTTATATTTCTCTCTGTCCCCACGCTCGCCTGAACTTTTTTATCTCTGGGGTTGATTATCCATGGAAATTGAGGCACATGAGCTACCCTACACGAGCACTTACAAAAAACAATGTTCATAAAGCGCTTGCAAATAAAATCTAATAGATTTGAAACTCGAGTTTTTTTCTTCTCTTCGTCCTTCTCCTCCTCCTATCATTTCTTTTATTGTATTCTTTATTATTTTTATTTTTCTTTTTTATATATAGCTTCCTCCATTCCAGCGAGATAAGCCATTGTTGATGATATTTTTATGAAAACTAAACGCCAAGGATGTCTCAAAACGTGCTCGGCTTGGTCTCCTCTTGATCATCTCTTACTTCGGGATTATGCTGAGGTCTGCTGGGTTACTTTTAGTATCTCTCCCTGAACCCCGAACTTTATTATCCCCTAGTGTTTATTCTCACGGGCATGAGGTTATCGATCTCACAATCGATCTCACTATCGATCTCAGAATATATCTCACATTTGGTTTCACTATCGATCTCACTATCGATGTCACAATCGATCTCACAATCAACGCCATTATCATCATCATCATCAACATCATCGTCGTCAACGTCATCAACATCATCATCATCATCGTCATCATCATCATCACAATCGGGACACCATCATCACCATCACCTCATCACCATCATCATCAACATCTTCATCATCACCATCATCATCGGGATCCCATCATCGTCACCATCATCATCATCAACATCATCATCATCGGGACACCATCATCATCGGAACACAACCATCATCATCTTCGGAATAATCATCATCATCATGAACAACATCATCATCATCGTCAGCAACATCATCATCATCGGCATCACCATCATCGGGACACCATCATCATCGTCACCACCATCACCACTATCAGCATCATCATCGGGACACCATCATCATCAACATCAGCATCATCAAGTGGCCACCATCATCATCATCAACATCACCTCATCATCCGCCTCATCACCAACATCACCATCATCAGCGGGACACCATCATCGTCATCAGCATCATCAGCATCAGCATCGGGACACCACCATCTGATCATCACCATCAACAGTATCATCATCAACCTCATCATCATCATCGGGACACAGTCAACACCATCATCATCACCATCATCGTCTCATCATCATCAACATCATCATGATCATCAACATCATCATCGGGACACCATCATCATCAGCAACATCAGCATCATCATCATCGGAACACCATCATCACCACCATGGCCATCATCCTCACCATCACCAACATCATCATCAGGACACCATCATCGTCACCATCATCATCAACATCACCATCATCGGGACACCATCATCATCTTCGGAACACCACCATCATCATCACCATCATCACCCCATGGTCATCATGAACAACTTCAACATCATCATCTTTGGGACACCATAATCATCAGCAGCAGCATCATCAACATCATCATCGGGACACCATTATCATCGTCATCAGCATCATCATCGGCATCATCATCATCATCATCATCATCATCGGGACACCATCATCATCAACATCAGCATCATCATCATCGGGCCACCATCATCAGAATCATCATCATCACCTCATCATAATCCTCATCTTTCGCATCATCATCAGCATCATCGGGACACCATCGTCATCATCATCACCATCATCATCATCACCGGGACTTCATCATCATCACCATCATCATCAGCAGCATCATTATCATCATCATCATCGTCATCATCATCATCATCATCATCATCATCATCATCATCATCATCATCGGGACACCGACGGGGCACCGGCGGGACACCGGCGGGACACCGCGCGCCACCGGCCCCCGGACAGGAAACATGTGGTCCGGCTGCGCCTCAGCCAGAGGCGGGACACTTCTCGCCCGCCCACGCAGTTTCGCCTCGCCCGCACGCACGGCACGCACGAAGACGAAACCGACACCGATTTCCCGGTAGGGGGGCTCTCCGTTCCACTTCGATCTCACCCCCTCACCTCCGATACGCCACACCACGCCAGCGCCGTCTTCGACCCTCAAGAAGTCTTGCGATTGAAAAACAGCTTGCCACTGGTAATGTATATGTTCCAATTTCCGATATTGATGTCGCTAGCAGGGCACATCAATAATTCATGGGGACGCGTGGGGGGAAGGAGGAGGAGGAATGGGCAAGTGGAACAGGCGGAACACGATTCGGCCGCTTCAGTTTTTCTGGTGGTAAGTTGGAGGAGATAGGAAGAGAGAGGGAGCAAGTGGCCTCAGGCAGTCCCAACAGTTCTTGCCCCTGCCGAGGGAAGGCCAGCAGCAGCCGGATCCCCTTACGACGCTGCGGGGGTGAAACATCAGTGAACCATCGGTTATCCTTTCATCCTCCTCCTTCTCGTCGTCGTCCTCCCTCTTCCTTTTCCTCATCGTAGCCTATTCCTGAGCCTCGTCAGTTTAGCTTTGCAGCCCGAAGCTTGAGCTTTGGTGGAAATAAAACCTGCGAGATCGAGCCTGCCGACGCTGCAAAATAAACGCAAGGCTCGACGATCAAACGAGTGGGCAAGATCATGGGAAGATCGTGAACTACACGTTTTGCCCGAGTGCAATCCCAATCCCTTCCCGCACTTCCCAAAGCGAAACGCAACTGATCAACGAGCCGTCGATTTTAGCGCATTATTGATGCGCACTGCTACCACGGATGAACATTGTTCCCTATTTACGTGGACGTCCTGGGATGTTGTGATATTGGCCGAAGGGTTGATGGGAAAGGCCGACACGATGGCCTGTCGCAGCTTCTTGCTCGCAACCTTGGGCCCCAGGAGGTCCGCACCGTGAGTCAGGTGCGTTTGGAGGCCATGCAGAGCTTGGACAGTAGTATCCTCCATTACCCTGATTCAAAACTGGTTGTATTGTAACTGCTTTGGGCGCCCCGGTTGAGAACGCGGTGTTTGCGCTCCATTGAAATATTAGTGGTACACCCGTGCTGCTCAAGCTGAGTCGGGAGATGGGTAATGAAGTGATCTTTAGGTTTCCAAGCGTCCTCGCCGTACGCGAGGTCTGTCAACGAAAGGTGTTTCGCAATGGCGCCGTCAAGATCACAAGCCAACAACTCACCGCTGTTTGCAATACTGAGCATACCAATGACGTCACACATTGCATACATGCTCTCGCACTCCCGCTGGCACACACCACGAGGCGCGACTACGTCGCAAGGAAACTTCCGCAACACTGATATCTATTCTGACGCAGTCAGTGCCCAGACACTTATTCGTGAAAACTGCCTTTGCATCTGCGTAGCTGTTGGGCCACTCCCACCGTTGAAGGTACACGTCCAACGAAGCTGTCACCAGATCAATGGCTGCTTCAGCCAGACTGGCAGTGAACAGATCACCTTACCTCTCGATTGTTACCCCCACCAAGAAACAATGCATCCAGTCCTATGCAAATATCTGCACCATGTTGACATTGAGCGACGTGTCCTGGAGAAGCCCGTGCGGATCGAAATGGAAGCCGAGCAGAATTTCCAAGCGTCTGAGCTTACCCTATCATCTGAAACAGCTTTGAATCTGCGCTGGATCCCTTTGATTGACGCATCCGTGTTAAACTTGTATTTCGCAACGTTATGACGTGTGGCTGATATCACATATCCAGTGGCATCGGGGAGCAAGCTCGATTGCGGCAGCACGAGGTTCTGGCACATGCAGCATACCTTGATCCCACCAGCGCCTTTGAAATGAGTTACCAATTTGTGTGCACGTTCATCCTGTACTAGGATGCCGAGCTGTCCTCGCACGAAGGGCTTCTGGTCGCCTAAATCCAGATGGACTCCGTGACTATGGTCGGCAGCACGTGGGAAATCACACAAAGATTGCAACGCAACGCGGGCCACATTCGAAACGCCACCTGGTATCATGTCCGTGCCGCGCGTTCGAATTGCAGTCACAGTGAACCACGCCCGTTCGTTGGAGAGTACGGGCCGTCCGAATTCTTTGATACTCCAGCACGTCGCAGGAATCTTGCGGTGGCTCCGATCAGACAACACATTCCCTCGCGTCACCTCGCCCGTGCAGAACAGAAGCCTAAAAAGAACCCAGCACGTGCACGAGTAGTCTCGAGCAGCACAGCCTCGCATGACTCGGACACAGCACATGCCTCCTCGAGAAATCCCCCCCCCAGATGTTGAACTCAAATGTTGATACATCCAGGGTGACCCGCGTCTGCGCATGGAAGCGAAACGGTTTTGAGCAATGGCCCGGCTGATGTCTGGCCAAGCGCCATCGCCTTCCGGTGGCGAGCTTGCGTGGACGCCGGGTAGGAGTCGGGCACCCCCCCTCCTCAACATCAGTTGCACGAGTTGTGGCGTCGCGGCGCACGTGATACGTGAACTCCGCCCGAGCTGTGCAGGTCTGGCTCCCTTTGGGGTCCGACATCACACACGCGAAAGCGCCCTCGACTGGAGCCCAAAGGGCTAATTACACGCGGTGGCCCGCACCGCGCGCCCGCAGCGCGCCCACACGCGGCGCGCCCGCACGCGGCGCGCCCGCACGCGGCGCGACCGCACGCGGCGCGTCCGCACGCGGCACGCCCGCACGGCGCGCCCGCACGCGGCGCGCCCGCCCGCATGGCGCGCCCGCAACGCGGCGCGCGCCCGCACGGCGCGCCCGCACGGCGTGCCGCCCGCGCGGCGTGCACGCAATGGCCCCGGGCGCGGGGGGCCCACACGGGCGCGCGGCCCCGCCCCGGCGCTGCCTCCCACGCCTCTCCTCCTCCTCCTCTCCTCTCCTCCTCCCCCCTCCTCTCCTCCTCCGCCCCTTCTCCTCTCCTCCTCCTCCTCCTCCCTCCTCCTTTCCCCCCTTTCTCCGGCTCCTGCTCCTCCTCCTCTTTCCTTTCCTCCCCCTCCTACTACTCCTCCTCCTCCTCTCCTCCTCCCCCTCCTCCTTCTCCTCCTCCTCCTCTCCTCCTCCTTCCCTCCTCCCTCCTCTCCTCCCCCTTCTCCTGCTCCTGCTCCTCCTCCTCCTCCTCCTCCCCCTCCTCCTCCTCCTCCTCCCCCTCCTCCTCCTCCTCCCTACTCCTCTCTCCTCCTCCTCCTCCTCCTCCTCCTCCTCCTCCTCCTTCTCCTCCTCCTCCTCCCCCTTTCGAGCCTTTCGAGCGCGGTCCTGTGCCTCCGCGGGGAGGCACAGCCGCAGCGGCCTCTGCCGCCTCGGCGACGCGCGGCGGGCCCGCCGCGGCCGCGCACAGATAACCCCAGGAGGGCCTCCAGAGGCCAAAGCAAAAAACGAGGGCCAAGGAGGCCCGACGAGGGCCGAAGGGGCACGAGGACCCGACGGCCCAGGGCCCCACCTCTTCTTCGCGGAGGTTGATGGACCTCCTACCCTGACACGTCGACTGAGGGATCGGCCGTTTCCGGTTCGCGAGGGGGCGTCGCGGCCGTCATTTTTGCGGGTCCAGGTCCGTCGGTTTCGGTCCCAGGCCGTTTTCATTGAGCGGAGGTTTACTAAAGGGAGGTTTGTCCATTGCCGAAGACAGGCGCGGCCCCACCCCGGCGCTGTCTCCACGCCTCCCCCACCTCTCCTTGTCCTCGTCCGCCCTCCGTCGGCGTCGGCGGCGAGCGAGGGGGGGGGGAGTGAGAACGAGGAGGCCTTCCCAGAAGGCGGCGGGACTTCTCGGAAGCCCTCGCGCCCTCCGAGAAGTTTATGTCTGTCTTCGGGGAAGGCTCAGAAGACTTCTCAGAAGGCCGGGGGACTTCCGAAATCTCTGAGAGGGCCTTCTCCTTCTCACTTCCCCCCCTCGCTCGCCGCCGACTCCGCCCCAGGGAAGCTCGTTGTTGGTGATGTCTATTTCGGGGGTCGCCTCCTGCTCTGTCATGCAGAACAGACGATCTTACTGCTGCGCGCCCGTACCCGACGGGGGAAGCAAGACACATGCCATCGGCACTGCGGGTTGAGAGCGGGGAGCTCCATCCGTTCGGCCCCGGTGGCCCCCGATGCCGGCGTGCAGCTGGCAGTGCCAGGCCAGCCGCAGTCCTCGACGTGTCTGCAGGATGCTCAGAGCACTTCGGCTGAGGAGGGCTGCAACGGGATGGCGAGGACGGAGAAGAGGGGGGAGCGCAGCAGACCTGGGATGCAGTCGGGGCCCTGAAGAAGGAACCCTTTTCGTTGGGGAGGGGCTTGATGTTCCTTCATTGCTCCACACCTTGCCCAAGGTTTCCCCTCAATTTTCGATGGGGGAAGTCGAAGCTTCGCTTACGAAAAAAGGGGCCTCGTTCCTTCGTTCCTTTTCGATGGGGGAAGTCGAAGCTTAACTTACGAGAAAAAAGGGGCCTCGTTCCTTAGTTAGGGTTCCTGAGGTCAACGCCCCGACTGTAGGACCTTCCGCCTCAAAGCACCTCCTCGCGCGTCCCTGCGTTATTTATTGTACCCTATGCGTTATGTATTATTTGTTGATCGTTCCCTATGCGTTAATCCTTGGAAGAAAGGGGCTTCGTTCCTTATTTATCGTTCCTTAGGTCAAAGCCCAGACTGTAGGCCCTCCCGCCTCAGAGCACCTCCTCCGTGCGTCCTTCCGTTCCTTCCCTTTCTGCGCAGGCAGGCAGCGCGCCTCTGAGAGAGGCGACGAGCGCCCCGTGAGCCTGCCACAACTCCAGGCGAGAGCGCCCCGCTCCTGACAAGGAGGAGTGCCGCCGTGCTCCCTCCGGCGAGAGAGCGGCGCGGCGTGGGATGCGGAAAGGAGGCACGGTCACGCTGGCGACAACCGGGGCGCCCGGTCGAGCGCCCTGCTTCGAACAGGAGCCGGCCCCAGTCCGAGCAGCTGTTCAACAGCTGCTCGGAGTCGCGGGCGGGTCGCGGGGTGGGTCGCGGGTGAGTCGGGAGCCTCGAGACGGGGGTCAATGCAAATGGGGGTCAGCCAGGGCGCCGGATCCTGCAGGATCCTGCGAAGACCCCCTCTGGCTGACCCGGGTTTGCGAGCCGCTCGTGGCCACGAGGCGGCCGCGCGTATTGGCTGACCCGGGTTTGCGAAGATCTGCGTTGCATTTGTTTTTTCCTGCATTGCAGTTTTTGGTTTCCTGCTGACCCGGGTCTGGATTGACCCGGGTCAGAAGATCCCCGATGTTGCACAGGGTCCCGCACCCGGTCCTCAGATCAGAAAAAGAACTTGTCGTGCGACAGACCGAGTTTGGAAAGGAGCCGCCCTCAATACGTGCAGCTCGTCCGTGCGATCAAGCGTCCAGTCGTTAGACCCGCAGGGAAAACACAAGCAACAGCCCATCTGCGCAACAGGAGGTGCCTTCCAATGTTACTCGCAGTTCTGCGCGTCGTAAGTTTAGAAATCCATGTCCAAACCGAAGCGCCATGCATACTTGTAACGGCTGCAAGCGTTTACGACGAAATTGAGTGGCGCTTTGGCGAATTCTGCATTTTGGGTACGAGACGGCATCGATCCCTGAAGCTGCTGCAAAGGTTGGAGAATATTGCGCACGGCGCGAAGGCGAGAGCCGCATTCTGAAAACCACCCCCCCTTCAATCGTTGAAGCTGTTGCACAGGTGTACGAATGATGTGCGCAGCCCGAAGGCGGGAGCCGCATTCCGAAAATGCCCGGCCCTCCATCCTGTAAGTTTTTGAAGCGTCAGGGAAGAATGTGCGCGGCGCTACGGCGAGAGCCGCATTGTGAAGACGACAGGCCCTCCATCCTTGAAGTCGGAGGTTATTTCGCTTCACGATGATCGTTTGCACCACGGCTGTTGCTTCGGCAGAGTAGAGGTTTATTCCGGAGGAGGACGGACGGAGGGGGCAGAGAGGAGGAGTTGGAGGGAGCAGCAGGAGCGCGGGGAAGGGGCTTCGTAGGGAGGGAGGGAGGGAGGGAGAGAGAGAGAGAGAGAGAGGGAGAGAGAGAGGGAGGGAGAGAGGGAGGGAGAGAGCGAGGGAGGAGTACTGGAGGCTCACTATAGCAGGGGCCGGGAGACGCGGGGTGACGACGCGCGCGCCGTTTTCGTGCTCCTCTCGGGTCCGCGGCGGCAGCTTACTCCTGGACCGGCGTCCTGCGAGCTGCGGTCCCCGCCCCGCGTGTCGTGCTCCTCCCGGAGGAGGGAGAGGATCGGAAGTGGACAGACCTTGGGAACCCCCAAACCGGGTGGTGAGATACCAGGTGGCGACCTGGAATCCCCCCAAAAGGTCACCGCTGGGTTTGGGGACGCGGGATCACCACCGGGTTTTGTGACTCCTGGACCCACCGATGTCCGGGACATCCTCGGAAAACCGCACGAGTCCCCAAACCGGGTGGTGACACCAAATCGCCCGAGAGACTCACCGCCAGGTGTTGTCACCACCACGTTTGGGGACTACCAAGTGGACAGACCTCCTACCCTAACACGTCGATTAAGGAATTGGCCGTCTTCGGTTCGCGAGGGGGCGTCGCGGCCGTCCTTTTTGCGGGTCCGGGTCCGTCGGTTTCGGTCCCAGGCAGCTTTCACTAAGGGGAGGTCTACTAAAGGGAGGTTTGTCCACCGCCGAGAAGATGAGGTGGATCAGCGCACGTGAGCCCGAGACGCGTCAACGAGGTTGCAGCTAATCCTCCCTCCGCGCTCCCTCTTCAGAAGTCCCCCCACGCGCATGTATGCTCACTGCGCGAAGCGCCCCTCTTTGGAAGACAACCATCTCAGATCCCTCAATCGTGCAACCGTTCCTGGCATTCCAAGTCCGCAGATCTAAGTTACAGTTGGGTCCTGACGACCCTGACCCGTGCCAGAACACCATTCGCGGGACTGTAGTACCGCGAGTTGACGTGACTGTTGCGCCCTGGCAATCCTAAACCGTGGGGGATCGCCATTGCTGGGGTGGCTACCACACTAACCTTTGAACTTGCTGTAAGCTGCCAAGACGAGTGTGCGCGGCGTTATGGCGAGAGCCGCATGTTGAACACCACCTGCCTTACATCTTTGAAGCTGGTGTAAATTTGTACGGCGACTTTGCGCGGTGTGGAGGCGAGGGCTACGGTTTGAGAAGGAGCCGCCTTCAACCCGTGAAGCTCTTGCAAACTGTTAAGACGAATGGCCGCGGGGTTAAGGCAATAATCACATATTCAAAAGGAACAGCCCTCCATCTCTGAAGCTTTTCACTCAGGAGGGAAAGAAACACAGACACAATGAATGGTCGACTCCCAGGAAAATATGGGAAAATATGGGAAGTGGGGGGAAGACAGAAACCCCGAAAATATTGGAAACTATGCCGAATCCTTTTATTTGTGTGTATTTATTTGTGTGGCCTGGGGCCCCTTCATTCCACTCTGTCAGGACGAGTGGTCGCGGCGGTAGGGCGAGAGCCTTGTTTTGACGTGCAGCCGCCCTCCATCCCTGCAGCGGCCTGCTGCAGCAATTCCAGGCGAAGGCATGCGACGCTCAGGCAAACACAAACGTATTCCTTGGAAGCATATAAAACACAAAAATAAAAAAGAAAAACACAACAAACACACAAAAAGAAAACGAAACACAGCGTTACTAGTTTTAATTATGTTTCTTATTTTATATATATATATATATATATATAAAAACATCCGTGAAGCTCTTGAGCAGGTGTAGAGGCGAATGCGCGCGGGGCAGTGGCGAGAGCCACCCGCTGCCAACGGCCCGCCCTCCGTCCGTGAAGCGATTGCACGTGGTAAGCTTTAGGACCATACATGGTGGGCAAGGAGGAGGAAGAGGAGGAGGAGTAGGAGGAGGAGGAGGAACAGCTGGAGGAGGAGGAGGAGGAGGAGGAGGAGGAGGAGAGGGAAGAGGAGGCGGAGGAGGAGGAGGAGCAGTTCCGCAGCCGCTTGGACGCAGGCTTCTTGGCGGCCCAATCTCGCAGACTGTAACATATTCTTGCTTATCGCAGCATGCGGGGCCTCGCCCGCTGCGCCTTGCTCGTCGCAGCGCGCGCGGCCCTGGGCTTCCAGTTCCTGGAGGCTCAGCCTCGTTCAACCGATCCCCATATCCACTTGGCCGTGGTGTCTCACCCGCCCCCGCGAAACCCGAAGGGACAGGCATTTATGAGATATGATTATGATCTAGGGTTCTGTTCCCCCCCTCATGCAGATGCTGTCGGGACCCTGGCCCACCCCTCGTAATGGGCCCCTACCTTCCTTGTGGTCGTGACCCTGTGGGCATGGCACGGTCATCGTCGTCGTCGTCGTCGTCGTCCATCATGGATGGGGAAGGGGCCTGTGAATTCTTGGACCCATCCCATCGGGGGGGGGGGACCTGTGAACTCTCGACCAGGCAAAAGATTCACCCAGGCGCCCAGTGGGGCCAGGGCCACGCCAGTGGGGGCAGGGATCCTTCGAGACGATGCTCCGAGGCTGGCCACCAGAGCCTCAGTTCGGGCGCGGACGGGCTCGACACCGCCGAGGGCGAGACGTCCTCGGCCGCCCTGGACGAGATCAGCGCGGTTCTCGGGGGAGGAGGGGGGGGGGGGGGCCGCCGCCGCCGCTGCGCCGCTTGCCCTGGAGAGCCCTCGTCGCCAGGGCTGGGTGCTCCCTGGAGTTCTGGTGGGCACGGGTGCCTCTTTGCCCCCCACCCCCCCAGGTTCAGTCCTCGGCCGCCCTGGACGAGATCAGCGCGCCGCAGCCGCAGCCCTCCATCGCCCTGGTCGGGATCGGCGCACAGCAGCAGCAGTCCGACCAGGGCCGCGGCGCCGAGCGGGCGCACGGTGAGGCCCTGATCGCGCGGCTCGGCGGCGAGGCGAGGGAGCGGCTCAGGAGGCTGGCGGGCGCCAGCGACGACGCGGCCCTGGCCGCGGCGGTGTTCCCCACGCCGGCCGAGGTCGAGGGAGGAAAAAGCCGGCATGCACACAGCTGTCTGGGCGGCAGCAAGGCGGGCGAGTCGGCACGCACACCGACTTCCGAGGGTCCGACCCGGGGGTGCTTCTTGGATCTGTGCTGGCCCCCCGGCGGCGCCTCTTTGAAGCCGCCCCCTGGCGCGCTCTGCGCGCCAGGGCAGGGGCTGGGGGGTCCAACGCAGATCCGAGAGATCGGCGCGGACCTCAAGGAGAAGCCGGCCTGCCAGGTGCCGCACGGACGTTGCTTACCCCTCGAATGCCTTGGCGGCCAGCAGAAGCCGCGGTGCACCTCAGGAATTCCAAAGCCCGACGACAAACGTGCCCATATTTCTTCTCAGGCATCTAGCGCACGATTTGTTCGATGCGTGAAGTCCTGGGGGTCTCGACGACTTCCCTAGGACCGGTGTTCCGTCCTCTTTGTCGTCTTCTGACCGTCGGGAGGCCCGTTGAGGGCCACCAGGGGGCCGAACACGACGAAGCATCTCCGTCTCGATGTTGCTCGAGACGCCGGATGCGTGGGCGTTGATCTCTTGCAGTGGGCAGCAAGAAGACTTATCATCGCGTGTGCCCGCTGTATGAGTGTGCTGGCTTCCCTCACGCTGCGAGGACAGGCCGCTGCTGGTGGCGCCCCCTCACCTGCGCAGCCGGCAGTCGTGGGCAAACAAAAACAGATCCGTATCTGCGTCCTCGCGGGCCAGGCCCCTGGGCCGCGACCCCGCGGATACGGGGCGTCCTCTCGCGGATGCCCCGCGCGGAACGTATCTGCGCAACTGCGCATCCGCGGGATCGCCCCCCAGAATCCAGGCGGCGAGGGCGTGGATACGGATCTGCCACAAAGGCTACTATCGGGTTGGGAGGAAGCGTTTGGGAGAACTGCTCAGATCACTGGTATTGTCGCGTATGTTGAATGGGCTTGGTGCGCAGTCGTGCCCTGTATCTTCCCAACCCCTTCCTCCCAACAAGGAAGTTGTCTTTCCCAATGTCTGTTCGCCGCCCGTGAGGCAGCAGCCCGCTTCCGCGCAGGCAAGCCTCCTCGGCCTCGGGGCCGCCCACGCAGAGGCCGAGGGCGGCAGCCGGTCGGCCGCGGGGTCGGCCGGCTCCGGCGCGGGCGCGGGGGAGTTCGCGCCCTCCGCCGAGTTCCAGGCCGCGCCACGGAGCAAGCCGCGCCCCTGACCCAGAGCTCCGAGGCTCGAGGAAGATTGGAGCGGCCTGTTTTCGTGCGCGCGAATCCACTTTCCCTGTGGGACCACGCCCCCTGCACCAGTCCATGGCGTACCTTGTCCTGTGCAAGATCTTCGGCACCGCCTGTTTTCTGAGCCCTCCGGCCGCCTGAGGCCCCGCCCGCCCGCGCCCTGTCTCCCCAGTTAGGGCTACCCGCGCCCCGTTTAGCTCTTGACCGGAAGGGGCCCGCTCCCGACCCGCAGACCAAAAAACGTTTTCGTGCACGCAGCACCCTGCAGTCGCGGATCAGAGTGAGAGGGCGGCGGGGGTCGCCCGGCAGTCTGCGAGGCTCTGCAGGAGCCCGCTGCAGGCGTTGCCAATTATGCAACGAGCCCTCCGCAGGCGCCGACATTTTCGCGAAAGCAAGTGCAGTGGGTGGGTCGTGGGTGGCGAGAACGCAACAACAATCCGCACCGCAGATCCCCAATTCAGCCACGCGCCCAGGGACAATGAATGACCGTTCGGCCACCTCACGATTTTTGGCCCCCAGGGGCCCTCAGCGGGCATTGGGGTCTTCAAAACATTGATTCAGGATGAGAAGCCGACAGTAGGGGAGTGGTCCAAAGTTCCCAGGTCCACGCATCGAAAACTTGAAGCGTTGGCTGGCTGGGGAGAGGGAAGCGGGTCCCGAGGTCTGGTCCGTCGCCACGGAGCAAGCCGGGTCCTGAGGGTGCTCGTTCTTCTGTCGGTTTCTGTACGTCGCTTGCGTGGATGGGGAGAAGGGGGGGGTCGTGGCGAGGCCCGAAAGGAACTCGTGCATTTCACGCAAGTGGGGACTCACATGCACGCCTGCTCGACCCAGCACTGCCCGACACCGCGGCAGACGGGAGCGGAGGGCGGGGAGCGGGCCCCGAGGTCCGTCGCTGCTCTCGGGGCCCTCCCGCGGCCCCAGGACCGCCAAAGAACGCCTCGGGATGAAGAGCTCGGCCTGGGGGAAGGCTTAAGTCGGGCCTGTCCCTCTACAAGAGGAATATTCAAAAATAGTAAACACAATCTTGGGACGATGCCTTGAGCACGTTTTACGACCCGGGATTATGTTTTGGGGTATTTTCCATGTTTCGTCCAAAATCCTCTTGTATGGGGGACATGCCCGACCTAAGGGAAGGCCGAAGGCCCCAGGGTCCAGGGCCCGTTGCCGTCAGGGCCCGCCTGCCTACATTATGCAGTACAGCACGTGAGCGGCCGCTCGTCCTGGATGGCATGTACACCAGCGAGTGGCACCACGCAGCGCCCACTAGCGCCCCGTAGCGCCGAGCAGCGCTCAGATGGCGCCCAGTCCACGAGGGAGAGGCGTGCCGTCCGCTCGGCGCGCTAACCTGGGCGCCGTGGGGACGACGGACAGCTCCCGTGAGCTGCGTTCCAAATTTCCTTCTTGCCAGAGGCCGCCGAGGCCTCCGGCGGCGGGGACCGTGCCAGCAGTGCCGCCGAGGCCGCGGCCGAGGCCGCGGCCGGGCTGCCCTGGGGGGTCGGCTCGCCCCGCACCGGCGACTCGCTGCCCGTCTACCACTACTCTGCCATGCCGGCCATCGACGGCCCCAAGGATCGCAAAGGGCCAAGACTAAGTAGCTAAATCCCTTGAGATCCAGACTTTCCAATCATGTCCTTCCAGGCGCTTTCAGTCAGTTCTGGGCCCCAGGACCATCACAAATCGATCCAGCTCGGAAAACGCCGCAGAGGGATACAGGGTGTATGGCTCGAGCCGTGATTTCTCGCGATGCTGCGAGTTTCCCGCAACGTAGGATCTCGGGGTGGGGCTCACAGCTAGTGGGGGTCAGCGCCGACGGGGGTCAGCCAATCTCCTCTGGCTCACCCCGGTTGGGGAGCCAAGTGGGCCCGATTCCCCCTTGTTCGGAGGAGGAGGAGGCGGAGGAGGAGGAGGAGGGAGGAGAAGGAGGAGGAGGAGGAGGGAGGGGGACGAGGAGGAGGAGGAGGAGGAGGAGGAGGAGGAAACCATCCGCGGGCCCGGGCTCTGGAGCGGCCGAGCGGCGGGCCGAGCGCTTCGCGACCAGGGCCCATGGTCGCCCCGAGACTGTGGTTATACCGGGGCCAGCGCGTCGCCGCAGGACCATTTGTTTTGCTCCGAGCGATCCCCAAAAGGGGGCCCCAGCGAAGCTCCAAGTGAGCCGCGCGGACCGTCCAAAGTCCGGCAGCTTGGGGCTGTTCGCTTGAACGACAGACGGCGCCCCCCGAACACACATTCACACTGTGTGTCACCACCCACCAAACCCCAACCCAACCCGAAGGCTCAAATTTACCCTCGATTTCCAGGTGGGGAGGGGTCGGGAAACATCGACCAAAACACATGTGGAACCCTTACCCCCCCAACCCGGAATTCGGGGTGGTCTGGTAGGTCGTCAGTGTGTGTGTGTGTGTGTGTGTGTGTGTGTGTGTGTGTGTGTGTGTGTGTGTGTGTGTGTGTGTGTGTGTGTGTGTGTGTGTGTGTGTGTGTGTGTGTGTGTGTGTGTGTGTGTGTGTGTGTGTGTGTGTGTGTGTGTGTGTGTGTGTGTGTGTGTGTGTGTGTGTGTGTGTGTGTGTGTGTGTGTGTGTGTGTGTGTGTGTGTGTGTGTGTGTGTGTGTGTGTGTGTGTGCGTGGCCCCGCCTGGCGCAACGCGCGCGCCGAGGAGTCTCATGGCACGGGCTCCCTGGCGGGCGCTCGCTTGCCACACCGCTCGCGGCACGACATATTTTCACCACAAGACGGGCACACTGCGTGCTCGGGTCGGAGGCGCGCGCCTCCGAGGAGGACGCACACTAATTGCTCGCCTGTGCTTGCGCGTCCCAGGACGATGAGGGGTGGAGCTCGACCCACCCTGGCCCGCGGTCCCCCCGCCCCGCAGGTACTCCTCCTCCTCCTCCTCCTCCTCCTCCTCCTCCTCCTCCTCCTCCTCCTCCTCGTCGTAATCCTCCTCCTCCTCCTCCTCCTCCTCCTCCTCCTCCTCGTCGTAATCCTCCTCCTCCTCCTCCCGGCCCAGAGGGTGTGCCGTGCCGGCGCTCCCTGGGCATCCCGCCCGGTGCCTGCGGCGAGTGGCGGCCGCACGGCCGCGGCCGCCGGGCCTGGCCGGGCGCGCGGCTCCGCGGTGTGTGCGCGGGTGCTCTTTGCGCGTGCCGCCGCGCGTGAAGTCGGGCGGGGATCGCTCGAGGCAAGCTCGTGTTCACGTCGCGGTGCCATCTCGCAAAGGTTAGGGGCACCGTTGGGGGGGGGGCCATAGGCTCGGGGGGGAACACATCGACCCCCAGTCCCTCTACAGGAGGAACATTCAAAAGTAGTAAAAAGATAGTCAGGGGGCAATTGTTGTGAGCATTTTTTTGCAATTTTGGAGCATTTTTGGCGTATTTGTTATCCTTCGTCGGAAATCCCCCCGTAAGGGGGGCAGGCCCGACGTGAGCCTCGCGTTCTCGGGCGGGGATCGCTCGAGGCAAGCTCGTGTTCATGCCGCTGTGCCATATTGTGGAGGCGAGGGGGAACACATCGACCCCCAGTCGCCAATTCATCGCCGATGGGGGCGCGACAGCCCACCCCGCCCAGGAACTCGGCGGTTTGCCATCGGGGGCCTACAGCCGATGCATCGACGACGCATCGCCGATTTCCAGGCCGATGTTTCCCCCCTGAGCGAGAACACCCGTGACGCTGCGCCTCGGGAGCAGTAGCGTGTCGCTCCGCCGGTTCTGGCCCACCGCGCCTCGGCGCAGCATTCTATCCACGCCCCAGTCCCAACGATACCCGCCTGCAGGGCACGGCGTGCCGCCGGGACCGCCGCAGCGGACACGCCAAACAAGAGTTTCCAGCCGTATGTTTCTTTCTCCTATTCGAAAGGTAGTGGGAGCACAGCCCTACCACCCACCCCGCCCAGGATCGTGCTGGTTTACCATCGCTTGCCCGTCGCCAATCTACAGACGATGCATCGCCGCTTCCAGGTCGATATACTTTACCCCCTGAGCCAGACTCCCTCAACGCTGCCCCTCAAGAGGAGTGGGAGTACAGCCTGGAGAGCGGGGACAACATCCAGAGCTTCAGCGGCGCGCAGCAAGACGTGAAGCTGCTGACGCAGGTCTTCGAGAACGTCACCAACGGCTTCTACGTGGACTCCAATGCTGGGGACGGCGAGGCCAACAGCAACACGCTGCTGCTCGAGCTCGCCGGCTGGCGCGGCCTCATCATGGAGCCGCGCCCTCAGCTGGCCTTGGAAACGACAGGGCTGGCTCTTCCCCTGGCTCCGTTCCTCGGCTTCCTGTGCTGGCTCCGTCGCTTTCTGCTTCCGGTGCCAGCGCCGTGCTTTTGCTCGTGTCGGTTGGCAGGTGTGCGTGGGCGTGCCCAGTGGCAAAAGAGCCAGCTTTAGGAGGGCCCCCACGGCCGGTGCCGCCGACCCTGCCCCCAGGACCTCCCCCCCCTCTACAGAACTACCCCGCCCGGGACCTCCCCGTGGATCCCCCTCCCCGCTGCTCCCCCGCGACCCCCCCACCCCCAGGGTGGGGAAGGGGTCAGAGCGAAGGGGCTTCCGTTCGACTCGAGTGCGACGCTGCTCGATTTCTCTCTGGCTGGGACGTTTGAAGACAAGGGCCCTTTGACAGGGACAGGGGGCAAGCGGTGACGGCGACATCGACGACGACGACGACGACGACGACGACGACGACGGCGACTCAAACGGATAAGCCTCTCACACACGCCGACGTGGTCGGCGGACTTTCGGAAACGGTGTAAAACAACTTGTTCTGCCGTTTCCAGGGCCCACTGAGGCCACGCCCCTACTGGTACCTGAACCTGTGGAGCAAGTGGCGCAAGGCCTGGCTCTTCCTCGGGTGCCTTTCCCCGCACGAGAACTCCACAAAGATCGGCTTCGACACTGACGGCAACATCGACATGCTGAGCGGGCACATGATCCACGCCCACCCAATGAAGGCCTTCATGGCCGAGATGGGCGGGCGCAAGACGATCGACTTCTGGAACCTGCACAGCGGCAACTACGAGGCCGAAATTCTGAACGAGACTCTGCTGGGCTCCGGCGGCTTCCTCGAGTTCGGCGTCGTCCTTGTCCGCTTTGACGGCCGTCGCGCGGGGCGCGGGACGGAGGCGTACGTGCAGATGAGGTCGAGGGACGCCACCGAGGAGCTCATCTTCGAGATCTGCCACAACGCCAGCCTGACGCACATCGGCGGCCTCGACCCGTACTGGATCAACCACGTCGAGCCGCGCTACGGGTTCAGGGACGAGGTCTGGGTGAACCCGAGGTACTTCGAGAGTCGAGGGATCCCGACGCCCGCGACGATCAAGTCGGCGCCGCCGCCTGCGCTGGCCGGCTACTCCCCTGCAGCGGAGGACTTCCCGTGGGACTCCGGCTACAGCAGGGTTGAGGAGATCGGCAAGGTCAAGCTGTACTTCAACAAGAGTAAGTCAGATGCGGCCCTGATGGAGCCGCTCCCGAAGGCCCACCGCGTAGGCGCGACGAAGTTGGTCTACTAGGCTTCCTTGAGCGCACTTCACGCGACGAGAAGCGGTTTTTTTTCTGACCCCTTTTGGCAAGGATGCCAGCGAGCTTGCTTGGGCTTGTGGTGCGTTGTCCACGGAGGAGAGATTTGCCGAGCGAGCCGCTCTCTCTTTTCCCTACCTGGTCTCCTTCTCCCCCCCCTCTTCTCTACTACGCTTCCCCATGTGTCGTTCTTCCCCTCCCCCAGGCTTTTGGCCAGGGCGGAGGTGCGCGAGGGCATCCGCCGTTAGCGACGAACCCGCCGGCAGCTCGAAGCTCGAAGCGGACGTGAAAGGTGTGCAGCTACGGTTGCGCCCCGCCGCAGGCAGCTGTCTTCCTTGGTCGGGGAGCTGTCCGAGGGGGCCCCGAGCCCCTTCGGTGCCCCAAGCGCCGAAGTGGAGAATGGGAGCGGGACAGGGGTCCAGCCTCAGCCTGCGCCAGAGGCGGCAAGTGGAAGCGGTGGAGTGGGGCCGGACGGTTTCCGCTGTGGGGGGGACGGGGGATGCTGTGGTGGGGGGCGCATAGTGTTGATGTCCACGGGCCCTGGGGGAGACATCTAAAGAAGGAGCCGAGTACATGCGCAGATGGTGCACCCCCAATCCCCGAGCGGGACCACTGGGGCGAGAGGAGCTTTCGAGGTGTGGGGCCACGGAACGCGTGAGGGTTGTGCCGAAGTAAGCGTGGCGTCCACGTGTGGACGGTGCCCCTGGGGTCACCGGTAAGGCTTTCTATGTACGGGCCCACGAAAGGCGTGAGGGGTGTGCCGAAACGGGCGTGACGCCCACATGTGGACGGTGCCACTGGTGGGATTTCCTATAGGCCCACGTCACGTGTGAGGGTTGAGCCGAAATTGGCATGCGGGAGCTGAGGCATGGACGGGAGGAGGAAGAAAGCGGCAGGAGGATGAGGAGGAGGAGGAGGAGAAGGAGGAGGAGGAGGAGAAGGAGAAGGTGTGGATGTTGGGCGCTGTCTCTGCAAAAAGAGAACCCAACAACACAGGATGGTTGGGCACAAAAAGGCTGGGGAGGATTCGGAAGAGGGGGGGATGTGAACGGAGGAGAGGGAGGAGGATGGGGGATTGGTGAGGGATCCAGGGCTTTCGAGGCGCTTTTGGGGCGTACTTGGAGGATTTGGGAGATTTCGAGGAATCGGAGGAGGAGGACGGCGAGGAGGAAGAGGAGGTGGAGGGATGGGGATCCTGGAGGAGGACTGGGCAGAGTGCGGAACAGCCGGCGTGCCTGCGCGGGGCTGTAATCAGGGCCCTGGAAGCCAGGATTCTGCAGACCAGAGCTCTGCCAGATCCCGCGGGATGAAGCCGAAGAAGGGACGGCGCCTCGAGCCGCGGCTGCAGGGGTCTCGGGTGCGCCAACGTCCACGGCTTGGCAAGCTCCCCGTTTGCGTGGCCCTGGCGAAAGACGGATGGCGGGAGGACTCTCCGTCACCGACTTCGGCGGCAAGAGCATCGCGCAGGTGGCGATCCTGGGCATCCAGATGGTGTGGACGCACGACTTCCAGTCCGCGCTGGTGCGGATGTCGCGAGACAAGGAGCTTGGTGCCGTGTCCAGCGTGACCCCTGCCTGCCCCGTATGGACCTTCCGGTCGGGAACTTTGGCTCAGCCTGTCGTTCCGCAGGATTTGGCCCACCATGCTGCGGCGCGACGCGCTATCCACGTCCTGGTCACCAGGCGTCAAGAACCCTATGGCTTCGAATACTCACGTCCCGCGGAACGGAGCGACATGCTATCCGCTCGCAAGGCATAGCGGCCCTGGATTTCTTGGCTTTCGACGGTGTTGCTATGGAAGGCGTAACGTTCCCACACCAGAGCTCGATGGGCGTCCTGGGGTCTCCGGGTTGGGTTTGTTGTGGAAGGTTTCTTGTTGTCGAGCTCCTCCTGTAGCGTAGAGCAGTGTCTGGTAAGCAATGAGATGGCGCCGATCTAGCGTCGATGGGCGTCTGTCAGCGTCGGCCCGCGTCGATTTAGCGTCGACTGGCGTCGATTAGCGTCGATCGCCGTCGACCAGCAAGACGGTAAAGGAGGCCCCCATGAGTTGCCACCGCAGAGTCGGAATCGGGACAAGCAATGAGAGCACTGCGTCCACAATGTTGCTGCATGGATAGGGGAACAGAAAGTGACATAAACATGAAAACTCGGAGGTCCGCGCGGATTCCTCGGATCCGCGCTGGAGCCCCCTAGCGGCGCCTCCGGCGCCGCCCCTGGCGCGCTCCGCGCGCCAGGGAGGGGGGTGCAGCGCGGATCCAAGAAAGCCGCGCGGACCGCCGAGTTTGTATGTTTATGCCACTTTTCGTTCCCCCCTACTGAAGTAGCAGTGGCGGTATGGAAGAGAAGCGTCCACCTCCTCCCCCGGAGAGACCGCGGGCCCCCCCTCGGCGTGAGAGGCTCCGTGAGCCGGAGTGGTCCCAGGTCGAGCCTCCGCGAGGCGTCACGCTTGGCCGCCCCTGGCGCGCTCCGTCATTTTTTCGTTCCCCATCATGAAGTAGCAGTGGCGGTATGGAAGAGAAGCGTCCACCTCCTCCCCCGGAGAGGCCGCGGGCCCCTCCGCGGCGTGAGAGGCTCCGTGGGCCGGAGTGGTCCCAGGTCGAGCCTCCGCGGGGCGTGTCGCGCTCGGCCGCCCTGCGCCTGGCAGCCGTGCCACTGCGGGGGGGGGGGGGGCGACCCGTCCTCCTCCGCCTCCTCCTCCTCCTCCTCCTTTTCTTCCTCCTCCTCCCTCCTCCTCCTCCTCCATCTCCTCCTCCCCCTCCCCCTCCTCCACCTCCTCCTCCTCCTCATCCTCCCCCTCCTCGGGACGCCTACGGCCCCGGGGGAAACCGTGCAGGGGGGGGGGGGGGGAGATGGGGGAGAGGGGGGCGGCCTTCCAAGAGGTGCACCCCGCCTCGCCTCTGCACGCACGAAATTCGGGCCGGACGAAAGGGGGGGATTGGGAAAGGAGGGGTTACGGAATTTGCTGCATGCAGCTGGTTTCGGCCTCACCGAGGGGCCCATTCCTCGATGCATCGCCGCCTCCCGCGCCGGGAGGCGCCCGGAAAATCAGCTGCGTGAGCTGATTCTCGAGCCCCCCTTTGCTATCCCCCCCCTTTCGCCCGACCAGAGAAATGGGCACGGAAAGACTGGGTACAGTGCCCAACAGCCGTTCCTGCTCATTTTGAGCAGGGCTCGCTGTCCGCGCCGCCGCGGCCTGTGTGTCCATTCGAGATAGAAGGCCGCCTGCCCAACAGCGGCCGCTGTTGGTTTGGGACAACACTTGTTGTTGGGAATGGTGCCCATTTTTTTCCGTACCCATCTCGGGCGTCCAAATCTTCGATCGGGGGCAACAAGAGCATGGATTAAGGCGCGTGGATTGGCGCCTGTGCCCGTTTCCATGCGACATCTGCGCGCTCCGTCGCCAAGTCAGGCGCCACTGGCCTCATGCTGTGGGGGTACCTGCCCCCATCTGTGGATCTGGCGCCGACCCCCCCCACATGTCTTCTCCAGCCCTCTAGTGTGTGGAAGAGGCAGCACGGACGGTCTTCGCCGTCTAGTGGGCCTCTGGGGGCCCTCGCTGGGCCCAGCGACAATCCCAGAACGACTCGGGAAGAGAAGGCAGCCTTATGTAGCGAAAGGGTCTGGACTTCCGGGGACTCCGTATTGGTTCAAGAGGTCGGATCTGATGGTGCAGGGAATCTCCTCAGCAGCACCCCAGAGGAAGGGGTCGGTCGGCGACTCAGGAAGAAAAGACAGCCTCATGTAGGGAAAAGGTCTGGACTTCTGGGGACTCCGTATCGGTTCAAGAGATCGGATCTGATGGTGCAGGGAATCTTCTCAGCAGCACCCCAGAGGAAGGGGTGGGTCGGCCCTCTCCTAAGGAGCCCCCTGCCTTCGTAGAAGGTCCTGCCCCCCCACCCCTCGCCACATCTCCGCATGCGCGGCTCCGCGCGTGTTCTGAGGTTGCCACCTGCCAGCCTGGACTGCGAAGCCTGTAGTTTACATCATCCTCTCGTCTCCCGTGTGCTCCACCTCCTTCTCCTCCCTCTCCCTCTCCCCCTCCTCCTCCTCCTCCTCCTCCTCCTCCTCCTCCTCCTCCTCCTCCTCCTCCTCCTCCTCCTCCTCCTCCCCTTCATCCCCTTCTCATTCTATCCTCATCTTTCTCCCTTCCAAAGCGCTTGCCACTCGAGCTGTCGCTGCCAGCATGAGTTTCGCTCAAGCTTCGGCCCGTCAGCAGCGTGCCGATGTCTTCCCAGGCACGACATGTTTGGCAGCCTTGCGCGGACATGCGCGTGCGCGCGTGTGTGCGCGCGCACGAACGCGTGCTCTTGTTTTGATTTGCGCGTTGATGGCCATGCCGCTGTTTCAATTGCCAAGTATGGTTCCAAAGCGATGCCATTGCTTGGCGCGTCGTCTGGACACAAATTGATTTCTCGCGGGAAGGATCGCACCGTCATGGCGACAACAAACAAGAAGTTCGTACAGATGTTGAGCGACCTCGTGAACGTCTGCCTCACCGATCTTGGAGGGGACGGGGCAGCATTGGGACCAATCGCTTGTGGGGGAGGCGGCGGGGACCTCGAACTAGGGTGATGATGATGAGGAGGAGGAGGAAGATAGGGCGGAGGAGGAGGATAGGGAGGAGGAGGAGGAAGAGGAGGATGAGGAGGACGACGACGACGCAGAGAATACCACGAGGATGCCTTGAGAAGTACACGACGTACTAAGCCACACCACAGCATTGCCCAAGCGCAAGCTCCTCGCTGAGCGCGGGCACGTTAGGATGCAACTCCTGGGAGGGGTGAACTCAGTATCGGCGCTGGTATATCCGATGTCGGGAACTGATGCGATCTGGCACGGTCCCGTTTAATCCCGAGCCAAATCTGGGCCCATCCCGCTCAGTGGCCCCTCAATTCGTAACCGTGCTTGTTAACCCTCAGTCGTTCTTACGAAGTCCTCCCAAAGGTTGCTTCCTCATGGTCGATGAGGAGGTAGAGGATAAGAAGGTAAAGGAGAAGGAGGAGGAGGAGGAGGAGAAGGAGGAGGAGGAGGATGAGGGGGAGGAGTCAGCAGTGCTTTCCGGAGATTTAGCCCCTGAGGTGGTGGTCGGGGCCTAAGCTGGGCTTCGCTTGAGCGCCTGAAAGGTCTTGGAAACATGGTCGATTCGTCGCAGTCGTGATCCGCACTGGGTTTCTGGGAGCCGCGGAATCTTAGGGTTTCTGGTGCTGGGCTGAATGTCGCTGTCCGTCCCTGGGGGACCTCCTGCGCAGACGTCGGCCCACTGCTCTACGGCCATTAAGGGCCTCAAGATGAGCTGCCTGGACCTCATCCAGCCCTGGAAGCGACAGGGCCATTGTTGTTACCAGTTCCGTTTTGTAGTTTTTGCTGCCAGTCCTGGCGCCTTTTTTTCCCGGTCCTGTGGCCGGTTTTTCTCTGGCTTTTGTTCCCGTTCCCAAACTCGAGAAGTGTTTGGTCCAGCTTCGGGGCCGAGACGTGTTTTTTGGGGTTCTCGGATCTCAGATGCAGCTTTTGGACGCAGCCAAAGAACCTTGCCCTCTCTGGGGCCCACTGCTCGCAAAGTGCCGACTCGCACATGTCCGAAAAGTGCATGTCTGCTTCGATGCCACGGAGCGTACACCCCCCGCAGCTGCCCCAGGATCTTTGCGAGCAGGCCTTTTGCGAGTAGTAGCGGAGCGTGCGCGTCGTCGTCGTCCTCCTCCTCCTCCTCCTCCGCTTCCTCCTCCTCCTCCTCCTCCTCCTCCTCCTCCTCCTCCTCCTCCTCCTCCTCCTCCTCCTCCCCCTCCCCCTCCCCTTGCAATTGGATGCGCGTGCTCCGCGGGCACGCGTGGGCTGCGCTGTCGCCGCGGCGGTCTGGCCACCCGAGTGTTCCAGGCCTTCTCGGGGCGTCTTGGGCGAGGGGGGCAGCCTGGGCGCGGGGCTGCGCGGGGCCTGCGCGGGCCGCGTCGCCGCCCGCGGTCGCGGGCGACGCCTGTGCCCCCTCGATCCCCGCGCGGCGCGGGGCAAAGTCTGGCCGCTCGGAACACATGGGGGAAGCCTTGGGATGCACCCCGAGGGGGCTACCCTCGAAGAGGAACAGGAACCGCCATAACCTCACAGACTTGTGGCGCTCCGCGCGGGTGTCTTGGATCGGCGTCTGGTTGCCCTCCCCCCCCCCACCCCCGGGCGGCGCCTCCAACGCCGCCCCTGGCGCGCTCCGCGCGCCAGGGAGGGGGGTCAGCGCAGATCCAAGAAATCCGCGCGGACCGTCGAAAGTTTATGCTTCAGGAGGGAAAGAAACACACAGACACAGTTAATCGTCGATTCCCCCGAAAATATAAGAAAATATGGGAAGTGGGGGAAGACAAAAACACCAGAAAATATATAGGAAAATATGGGGAATCCTTTTACTTGTGTGTATTTATTTGTGTGTCCTGGTGCCCCTACGTTCTGTCTTCTTTTGGATGCGCCCCAAAGCGGGCTACTGGGACGCACCACCCATGCATCGAGGAAAGAGAGCGCGCCCGTGGCAGCACACCTCTCACTACAAGGGGGGGCCCCAGCTTGAAGCTACCCCCCCCTTCCCTTGGAAGGGAGGGGGGGAAGGCCTCGAAGCCCCCCTTCAGCCAGCAGGGGAGGTAGGTCCAAGGGGTGGGGGGGTAGCCACGGGGGACCCCCCTCTTTTGGGAGGAGTGGGCCAGGGACGCGCTCTCTCGCAGCAGGGATAGACGCCCCGCCGCCGTATATCCAAGGGCCGGGCCCCCGAGATCTGGTCCCTTCGAGGGCCTCCCAGAAGGCCTGGGACAGGGGCCGACGTACGGTCGAACCGAGATACGAGATCCAGGTCGGCTCGAGGAGGGCACCCTGATGCTCGGCGTGCTTGCTGGATGCTCTTGCGCATCCCGGGGAGGGTTCCCCTGGGATGCTCTCCAGGTTGGCCGGCGGAGGGCCTCATGCTCTCGGAGGAGGCTCTTCTGTCCTGCGCCCGACTGCATCGAGGAAGGACCACCACCCCCCGTATGTCCCAGGGTTGGGCCCCGAATTTCTGGTCCATTCCAAAACCTCCCAAAGCCTTGGATACGGTAGGTTCATGCGGCGATGGCGCGCTGGCGACGCCGGCGAACGCGTTCGAGGTCGAATTCTGCGACGCGGAAGCACCGAGGGACACGGTGACGCCACTGGACCCGATGGAATTCAGCCTCGAACGATCGGCGCTGCGATCGATGCAAGGCTGAACGATCGACGCTGTGACAAAACCCTTGCGGGCGCCGACGCCGCACGAACCTGCCGCAGGGTCCGACTGTATCCCCTGTTGCTCGGGCATTCTCCCTCCCTGTCACCTCCTCCCTCCCTCCCTCCCTCCCTCCCTCCCTCCCTCCTCCTCCTCCTCCTCCTCCTCCTCCTCCTCCTCCTCCCCCCTCCTCCTCCTCCTCCTCCTCCTCCTCCTCCTCCTCCTCCTCCTCCTCCTCCTCCTCCTCTCCTCCTCCTCCTCCTCCTCCTCCCCTCTCCTCCTCCTCCTCCTCCTCCTCCTCCTCCTCCTCCTCCTCCTCCTCCTCCTCCCCCCCCTCCTCCTCCCTCCCCTCCTCCCCCTCCTGCTCCTCCTCCTGCTTCCTCCTCCTCCTCCTCCTCCTCCTCTCCCTCTCCTCCTCCTCCTCCCTCCTCCTCCTCCTCCTCCTCCTCCTCCTCCTCCTCCTCCTCCTCCTCCTCGATAATCGGTCCTAGGGGGGGGGGGGAAATCAGAGGGAGAGACAGGGCTTCCCGCCCCGAGGGAGGATCAGGTTTCAGAGACCTCGGCAGGCGGTGGACATAGATATGTTCGGGCCCCTTGGGGCCCAAGTGTATCCACTTCCACCGCCCGCTCGGGTCCCAGGACGTCAATTCCAGAGGCGGTGGATACGGACCTATCCCCGCCTCGCACTGAAGTCAGGACCGCTCTGGGTTCGGAAGGGGCTCGCTGTTCCGCGTCGGCACTTGGGTACTTCACCTCGACCACGGCCTCGGTGATATAAATCAACAAACACCAGCACCAATAGAACTCAGTGACCGTTCAATTTCCACATAGATTCAAACCATCATATCTCCAGAAGCATCTGCCAATGAGACGCCGTTGACAACTCCCCTCCAGCCGATTCCCAGGGCCCAGGTACAGGTCCTCACTACGGTCCGTGATGGTTCCTCTGGCCCTCCTCGTGCACCCAAGCGCTGCTGGCGAAAATAAGGGGCTCCGTTCCTTATGTAGCGTGCCATGCTTCAGCAGCACTTCTGTAGAAGATCACGCAACGTTTCCCCCTGGATTGGATTGGACGTATGTCGGCGAATGCGGTCCCGGATTGGATGCATGTCAGCGAATAGCGGCCAGTAGCTCTCGATAGCGCCGATTGGCGCCCAATAGCGTCCAGCAGCGCCGCAGAGCATTCACATAGCGCCCAAGAGGGACCCACAGCGCCCAGTAGCGCCATGATGGCGATGCCGAACGTCCGCTCTGCGCGCGCTTTGGCGCGCTGTTGGGCGCCACGGGGACGACCAGAAGCCTCCGCGCCCTGCTTCCTAACTTGCGGCGGGGGTGTGCTCTGAGCGAGCTGCGGCGCCAGAGCACCGCGACGTTTGCCCGGCGTTCTCGCTGGGGCTCGGCGATCTGCCCGCCTCGGGCGGCTCTCCGCCACCCGTGCCTCGCCAGGAGCTTTTCCTGTTCGGGGGTGCTGGGATCGGCTCGGGCGGCCGCCGGAGGCCCGCGGTGGGGCCCGAAGCTCCTTGGGCACCCGCATCCCGAACAGCCCGGATGTGGAGGCGTGAGCTGGGTTGCCTCGATGCGCCCGTTCTGGAACGCAGCACGTCCCGTGTTCAAGACGTCCGTGTCAATACCCTGCGTGTTGGCTCCACGTATTGGACCACGTCTCTCAGAGCCCCGAACCATCAGGGGTGACTCGGGTCAGGGCCAACTCGGGTTCGTGTTTCGGGATTCCGAACCCGATTTACCCCGGACCCGAGTTACCCCGGATAATTCGGGCGTCCAGAGCCCCAAAATCATCAGGGGTAACTCGTGTCATGGCTAACTCGGGTTCCTTCTTCGGGGATCCAAACCCGAGTTACCCTGGACCCGAGTTACCCCGGATAACTCGGGCGCCCAAGTCTCGGCGAGTGTATCGCGTCGGACCGACGTGTTCCGCCTACGTGTTGAGCTCCGCATCAATACGATGCGTGTTGCGTGTTGCGTATCGGGGCAGCTAAGGGCGTGAGCCGCGACCTCTGAGGATCGGGTCCGGAACGTTTGCGATCGGCGCGTGCAGGGCCGCCGAGTCTGGCCCGCGTGCAACGCGCCACGCTGCGGCGCGGCCTGACAGGCATATGCCCGGGTCCCAGGCAGCAGCGCCCCGAGCACGGTCCAGTCTCCCGCCTCCTGCCGAGCGGGGCGACCCCCTGTCCGCGTGCAGGACACAGCGTGGCGTGTCGACGGGGCCGCCGCCGCGACATGCTGAGCAGAGTTCCTGACCGTGCTGCTTTTCGTAACGGTGCGTGTCTGTCTCGTGATGGGGGCAGATTTTGCACCACCGCTACCATGTGTAGGACGGGGGAGAAGGGAGGATGAGGAGGTCCTCCTCCTCCTCCTCCTCCTCCTCCTCCTCCTCCTCCTCCTCCTCCTCCTCCTCCTCCTCCCTCTCCTGCCCATGGTCGTGGTGGTGGAGAATGGGCCCTTCATGTAGGGTCCTGGGCATGTGTCAACACCTGGTGAGGCATGCCGGGCCCCCGAAACCAGTGGCCCACCGTGGGCCCCCCCCTCGTGAACTGCGTGGAGCTTTGCAGGGGTATTCCGCCGCAAGGGCCTCGACTCCGCCCCCCGGGACCCGCTGCCCAGACCCCTGGGGGGGAGCGTAATGGGGGGGTCATAAATGGGGGGGCGGCGAGGGCGGTCCGAAAAGGTACCCAAATGGTACCTAAACGAGCCCCCTGGGGGCTCCAGAGGGGCCCGAAAGGGGCACGAACGGGGACCGTTTCTGACCCCCCCATGTATGACCCCCCCATGAAGCCACGCCCAGACCCCCTCGGGTAAGGAACACATCGTGACGGGATGCGTTTTGTCCATGCTCTCTGCCTCGGGGTGGCTCTCGCCGGCCCTCGGGACCGTCCAACACCCATTAGGAGGGAGGAGGAAGGATGATGAAGGAGGAGGAAGAAGGAGGAGGAGGAGGAGGGGGATGAGGAGGAGGAGGAGGAGGAGGAGGAGGAGGAGGAGGAGCCAGTCCTGGGAACGGGGTGGAGATCTCTGCAGGTCGGCGAGATGAAGAGATCATGATGTCGGGGGTCTGGGCGCCGGGGCACTGGCAAGGTCCTGGACGGTGCGCGCAACCCCACCAGCCCATCCAGAAACGGTGCCCAGGGGGAGCTGCCTTGATCGGGGCTGTGGAGGAGCATGCAGTGGAGCGGGCCGGGGAAGCCGTCATGTTCCAAGGGGGGGAGGATGGAGGAGGACTCGGAAGGAGAAGGAGGCGTAAAAGGAGGAGGAGCAGGAGGAGGTACAGGGGGAGGTGGATGGGGGGGGAGGGGGGAGGAGAAGGAGTAGCGGATCAGGACGATGAGAAGGAGGATGATGAGGAGAAGCACTAGGAGGAGGAGGAGGAGGAGGAGGAGGAGGAGGAGGAGGAGGAGGAGCAGGAGCAGGAGCAGGAGGAGGAGCAGGAGGAGGAGGAGGAGGAGGAGGTGGGCGAGCAGAAAGTCCCGAGGCCATTTGGATGCCTGTATGATTCGCTTCGGATGTTTCTTGAGAGTTTCTTGGAGTACTCTTTGGGCGTCTTTGGGGCATCCTGGCGGTTCTGGGGGCCTCTTGGAGCGTCTTGGGTGCCGCCTCGGGGAATCCTCTTGGGGCGTTTTGGGGGTCTACTGGGAGCCTCTTGGGGACCTCTTGGGCACCTCTTTGGGGGTCTCTTGGGGCCTCCTGGGCACCCCTTGGAGCACTCTGGGGGGCACCACTCTTGGCAGCCTTGGGGGCCATCCTCGGGCCATCTTGGAGAAGCTCGATCAGAAAAGGGTGGGTCCTCCATTAGCCCCCCCCCTGAGGGAGGCCTGGACGGGCCCGACACTTTCGTAAAGTCAAAGTGGTTTTAGCCTTCAAACTTCCGGCCGCCTCCCCACACATAAGTAGCATTTGAGTCTCAGCATGATCAGCCGCCGTCTTTGAATGCGCAGCTACCGGAAGCGATACGGACCCCTGGTGCGAGACGCTGGGGCGATGTGGGGCACGCGTGCCAGGCGCGCCAGGCGCCCCTGGGGCCCAAGCGTGCCAGGCACGCCTGGTGCGCCAGGTGCACCGAGTGTGCCGCATGGTCAGCCGCGCCAGGTGCGCCACGTTGGGGGCACGGGCAGAGTGTGCCAGGTGCGCCCGCGCACGTCGGGACACCTGTCGGCCCGCTACCACCCTTGTCGAAAACGAATGCACAATCGCGGCGGAGTGGCCATCATGATGTATGGTGGGCCTTCACACAGCAGGCTATCTGCCAGCACCACCGCGGTCCGTGTCAAAAACGCATCCAAATCAATCGCGGGGGGCCCGTGCGTGATCCGGATTGAGCCGCAAATTGTAGTTTTTGCATGGCTTTTCCCCAGGGCTGGTGGCCCTGCCCGCACCAGGTCATATGCTCGCACTCCCGCCGTCTCTGTCGCACAGCAATTCAGAGGGGTCGCGGGCCTCCCGCACATGACCACATGTTGTGTCGCATGGTGAGTCTTGCTCTGTTTTTGAACGGCGTGGCAACGGCGCGCGCGCTCCCGTTTCTGATGCCCGTCGGGTTGGGGGCGAGGTGCATGTTGATCAACAGAGCTACCCCGAGCCGCAAGCCGTGTCTCTCATTCCCACCCGACTCTTACTAATAGGGTGGGCGCGCGCCGGGGCCGCCCTGAGGGCGGCGGCACGGCCGCTGTTGTCCCCCCTCTGCCTCCCGCCCCTCCCCCCCTTCTCTTTGTCCCCTCCTTGCCACTGGGCTCCTGCACGCTGGTAAAAGTGTCTCTCATTCCCGCCCGGCCTCTCACTACAGAAGCAGCACCCGGGTCTCAGCACAGGCAGGGGCCGCCATCGACAACCATCGGGGACCAGTGCACACGCCAGCCAGGTGCGCGATGCTTGCGAGGAGCGCCGCACGTGCCGGGTGCGCCGCGCGCGCGCCAGATGCGCCGCACTCGGGAAGATGCCGACCGCCCCACAACCCTTCTGTCAGAGACCAATGCTACATGAAGGCGGGCTTGCCACCATTCGGACCACCGCAATGGGTACGGAACGAATGGGTACGATGCCCAACAGCAGTTCCTGTTCATGTTGGGCAGGGCTCGCTGTCGGTGTCGCCGCGGCCCGTGTACACTTGAGGCAGAGGGCCGCCTGCCCAACAGCGGCCGCTGTTGTTCTGGGGGACGACATCTGCTGTTGGGCATTGTCTCCATGCTTTCCGTACCCACTTCGGGCGCCCACAACCTCAACCACGCGCAGAAGGGGGTGAAGGGAGGGGGGAGAGCTTCTCAGAAGCACTCCTGCTTCCTAGAAGGCGCGGACCTCATCTATGGATGTGAGGCCGGCGCCTCCTAAGAGGCAGCCTCCTTCTAAGAACCCCTCCCCCCTCCCTCCACCCCCGTTTGCGCACCGCCAACAACCACTGTGTGTTGTGTGTGTGGACATCTGCTGTTGAGCATTGTCCCCATGCTTTCCGTACCTATTTCGGGCCGTTTCCGACGGACTTGCAGTTTTGCACGCTGGCAGCTCCCCTCAGTCTCAGTCCCTTCAGCCATCCACCTGCCGTTGGGCCGCTGCGTGAGGCCTCGGCCGGCGCTTAGCTGTCGCCTCGCGCGTCGCCTTTGCTTAATCTTCCCGCGTGTCCTCTGCCTAAGTAGTCTCTGCGTAGCCCGCTTGGACCTGGTGACCTGACTCGCCGCCGGCGCCCTCGCCCGCGGCCGCTAACTAAAAAGTACCCATTTCGGGCGTCCACAACCACTGTGTGTTGTGTGTGGGTCTGCGCCCGCAGTCGCTCTGCACCCTGTTTTTCTTTGGCCGGGGTCGGAGGCCTGCGCCGCGGGCAGGCGGGCTGCCGCCCCCGCTCGCCGTCCAGGGCACGGTACGCTGTTTCATGTTCTGCGGACAACAGGGGGTACGCCTCCTCCTCCTCCTCCTCCTCCTCCTCCTGCCCTCCTCCTCCTCTCCCTTCTCCTCCTCCTCCTCCTCCTCCTCCTGCTCCTGCTCCTCCTCCTCCTCCTCCTCTCCCTCCCCCTCCTCTCCCTTCTCCTCCTCCTCCTGCTCCTTCTCCTCTCCTCCTCCTCCTCCTCCTCCCTCCTCCTCCTCTTCCTCCTCCTCCTCCCCTCCTCCTGCTGCTCCTCTCCTCCTCCTCCTCCTCCTCCTCCTCCTGCTCCTGCTCCTCCTCCTCCTCCTCCTCCTCCTCCTCCTCCTCCTCCTCCTCTCCCTTCTCGTGCGCTCCTCCGCGGTCGTCCCAGTAACGCGGCACGCCCGCCTTGCAGACAACAGGGGATCCGCCGGCCTCCACGCCATCCTCGTAGCAAAAAAAGCGAGGCAGAGTGATCGGGGCGTCGGCGCATGATCCAAAGGTTGGTGCAAAGTGCACTTCGCAATGCTTTTTGCAAGGGGTGGGTGGGGGCCTTGGCGCTCCATGCATCTGGCAGCATGCCAGCGTGTCAGAAACCTATGCGGAGTGATCGCGGGGCGTCCGCGCATCGTCCAGATCTTGGTGCAAAGTGCATGAGAGTTTTTTGTGGTGCGAGGGATGATGATGATGATGATGATGATGATGATGATGATGATGATGATGATGATGATGATGATGATGATGATGATGATGATGATGATGATGATGATGATGATGATGGTGGGGAGGCTTGGTATTGCGCACAGCAAGCAGTATGCCAGCAACCCCGCCGCCCCTCTCAACACACAACTTTAGAGTTGATCGCGGGGCGCGCGCACGAAGAACCGGTGTTGGCGAAGCGTGCATTCCATAGTTGTGTTGGGACAGGGGTGGCGGGGGAGTGTTGTCATGGTCCCGGGTTTGTCGCCAGTCGTGTGGGGGAGCGGGTGCGTACCCAGCAGGAGCGGTGATAAACCCTTCCCCGACCGCGAAAAGGGGGGGATTGGAAGAGAAGATGTCTCAGTTCACTCATGCCCAGGGGGCAAGTGGGACTCAAGTCGTCAGATGTCTGGGAGGATGCAGGGCCTCCGCGAAGGGTAGCCCTGCATCCTTGCCTCCTCGACGTGTCCTCGGCCAATCTTGGCGACGCTTCGGGCTGCGCCAGGCAGCTCCCCCAGGCAGCCCCGGCTGGCCTCAACAGCCCCCCCCCCCCGAGTAGCTCAGGGCGTTCTCAATGCCTGGGCGCCGCCTCAAGCGGCGCCCCAGGGCGCTCCGCACCCGAAGGTTTGGGTGTTGAGACGGCCCTGGGCGACTCGGAGTGCCTGTAAAGGCCAGCGGGGACTTCGAGGGGGGGGGGCTGGCTGCGGCGAACCCGAAGCCTCACCAGCCAATCACGTCTGCCACCCATGGCCCAGTTTGACGTATTAGGGTTTTGCATCTTCACCTTGCTTCTTTGGCCCTCTTGCCTGTGTAAGGTTTCTGCTCCTGTGTTCCACGCGGGGAGGCGTGCCGAGCCCCTGAGATCGGTGGCCCATCGTTCAGGAGGGAAAGAAACACACAGACACAATGAATCGTCGATTTCCCAGAAAATATGGGAAAATATGGGAAGTGGGGGGAAGACAAAACCCTAGAAAATATTGGAAAACATTGGATTTTGTTTTATTTGTGTGTATTTATCTGTGTGTCCCAGGGCCCCTGAGACCGGTGGCCCATCGTGGCCTCCCGTCGCGAATCGTGCAGAGCTGCCTGGGCTGTTCTGCCGCAGGGTGTCGTGTGGCTTCCAGTTCGGGGGATTTTGCTCCCGATTTCGCCCACGGGGGCCCGCTCTCGGGCACTTGGGCCAGCGAAGGCGGATCTGGGGCGCAAGCTTGGCCCCCGGGGAAGGGTCGGGGACCTTTTCCTGGGGCCGCGCGTGGAACAACGCACATCGTCGGACGTCTGGGAGGGCGGAGTGCACCTGCAGAGGGTGCACGTGGTTCATGTCGAATTCTTCGGGAATTCTTTGTTTTTTTTGTGGGGGGCCAGGATCCTTTCACTTCTACTTGTTCTGTCCTGGGCCTCTTCCTGGCCACTAGGGGGCCAGGACCAATTAGAAACGAGCACACTTAGAGATGAGCACGATTAGAAATGAACCACGTGTACCCCTGCATCCCTGCTCGCGGGTCATGTCCTCGGACCAGCTTGGTGAGGTTTCGGGCCTGCGCACAGGCAGCCCCAGCTGGCCAATACTGTACCCGGGCGCCGCATCCGGCGCTGCGCCTGGAGCACCGCGCCCGAGGGTTGGAGTGCTGATTCCGCGCAGGACTGCTCGGGGTGCCTGTTGAGGCCAGCAGGGACTACACATTGTTCATTTCTAATTCTTCAAAAGTTAGTTGATTTTTTTGGGGGTCAAGATCCTTTCATTTCTAGCCACTAGGAGGCCAGGAACAATTAGAAACGAGCACCATTAGAAATGATCACGATTAGAAATTAACGACGTGTAGTTTTGCATCCTCACCTTGCATCCTCTTCAAGCTTGGCTTAATTGCAGGCTCTTGTCGCCTCGACGTGGCGGCCGCGCTGGCGCAGGCGTTCAAGGCTGGATGCCCTCAGGCGGATCGCTTTGGGCCCTGGGGGCTTCAGGAGATAGTTCGACGGCGCGAAGTCCGTGCGAGAGATGGAGTCAAGAACCTCGAGTTTCTCCGAGGGCTGGCATCGTTCAAGTTGAAGGGTACACGCATCGTCGAAAACCAGAGCCGCGTTGTCACGGTAGAAATTTGCTGTATGTGAGCGGTGGATTTGCGATGGGTCGTGGTTTCGGGGGCGCGAATGTGGCGTAGTTTATCGTGGCCTCGGGGGCGCGAATGTAGTATAAGTTACGTGAGGTCGTGGCCTCGGGTGCGCGAACGTGGTGTAATTTATTAGGGATCGTAGCCTCGGGGGCGCGACTGGCTTGATTTACGGAGGATCGTGGCCCCAGAGGCGAGAACGTGGTTCCCCACTCAGAGCTTGCCTCTGTAAGGGTCCTAGCGGATTCATGTGGTATGGTTGGGATAGGTTTGCCGCCGATTTTCGCCGCACGCCCGGGTGCCCGTGGGTGCCCGGGGCCCTGGTGCCCACGGGTGCCCGGGTGCCCGGGTGCCCGGGTGCCTGGGCGTGCCCGGGGGTGCCCGGGGTTGCCCGGGGTTGCCCCATAGCCCGATAAGCCCTATAGCCCAATAGCCCTATAGACCTACAACTCTATAGCCCTATAGCTCTATAGCCCCATAGCTCACTAGCCCTATAGCCCTATAGCCCCCTAGCCCTATAGCCCTGATTGGTTTTTTTCTCCGGTATCATGTAATTTACGAGGGATCGTGGCCTCAGGAGCGTGACTATGGATCATTTCCCAACCATCTTGTAGTGTTGGGTCCTCGTTTTGAAGAGACAGCGCCCCGCGTTCCTCTCCTCTCCTCTCCTCTCCTCTCCTCCTCTTCCTCTCCTCTCCTCCTCCTCCTCCTCATCCTCCTCCTCCTCTCCTCCTCCTCCTCCTCCTCCTCCTCCTCCTCCTCCTCCTCCTCCCCTCCTCTCCCATCACCATCATCACCATCATCATCATCATCATCATCATCATCATCATCATCAGCATCAGCATCACATCAGCATCAGCAGCATCATCATCATCACCATCATCATCATCATCATCATCATGATCATCATCATCATCATCATCATCATCATCATCATCATCATCATCATCATCATCATCCCCTCCCTCTCCCTACACCATCGTCACCATCATCACCGTCACCCATCAATCTGCAGCATCCTCCTCATCCACATCCTCCTCATCATCGTCACCATCCTCGTCCCTACCGCCCATGTCTTCACACCCCTCACACGTTTCGTGGCCCCACAGGGAGCCCCACCTAGGGCCACAGTGGCGGTGTTCGCATGCGTCTCCCCCACCCAGGTCAGCGCTTCGTGGCCCTATAGGGAGCTCCACCGAAGGCCAGAATCGGGGTGTTCGCATGCGTCTCCCCACCCAGGACAGCGTTTCGTGGCCCCATAGGGAGCTCCACCGAAGGCCCCACTGGGGGTGTTCGCATGCGTCCCCCCCACCCAGGACAGCGCATCGTGCTCCCATTGTGAGCTTGACCGAAGGCTTCAATCGGGGTGTTCGCATGCGTCTCCCAACCCCGGACAGTATTTCGCGGCCCCAGGGAGCGTCACCGAAGGCTTCAATCGGGGTGTTCGCATGCGTCTCCCCCACCCAGGACAGCGCTTCGTGGCCCCATTGGGAGCTCCACCGAAAGCCCCAGTGGGGGTGTTCGCATGCGTCTCCCCCACCCAGGACAGCGTTTCGTGGCCCCATAGGGAGCTCCACCGAAGGCCCCACTGGGGGTGTTCGTCTCCCCCACCCAGGACAGCGTTTCGTGGCCCCATAAGGGAGCTCCACCGACGGCCAGAATCGGGGTGTTCGCATGCGTCTCCCCCACCCAGGACAACGCTTCGTGGCTCCATAGGGAGCTCCACCGAAGGCCCCACTGGGGGTGTTCGCATGCGTCTCCCCCACCCAGGACAGCGCTTCGTGGTCCCATTGTGAGCTTCACCAAAGGCCCCAGTAGGGGTGTTCGCCTGCGTCTCCCACACCCAGGACAGTAATTCGCCGCCCCAGGGAGCTTCACCGAAGGCTTCAGTCGGGGTGTTCGCATGCGTTTCGCATGCGTCTCCCCCACCCAGGACAGCATTACGTAGCCCCATCGGGAGCTTCACTGTATTTACAACTGCATATGGTTCGGTCCTTCGCCAGGATAATTTACTAGTGATCGTGACTTCGGGGACGCGAATTCATTGTAATTTGCAAGGGATCTTGGCCTCGGGGGCGCGAACACAGCGTAATGCACGAGGGATTCTGGAATTTCCCAGAGGAATTTTCAGAACCATCCCAGGGCGTGTAAAACATCCCGTTTGCGGCTCCCACCCCACGCGCGGACAGCAACAGTTAACAGTAAGGAAGCAGGAAGCATGACTGTAATAGTGGAAACTGGAAACTGCATCTGGAACAGGGAGCTGCAATCTTCACCCTCGCAGCCTGGTGGCCCCACCAGGAGGTCGGCGGATTCCGGTTGAGCCATCTTGTCTCACAGGATATCGATGTTTTGATTCCCACCGCGCCCGAGTGAAGGAGGGGCGGGACGGGAGGAGTATAAAGAGGAGGAGGAGGAGGAGGATGAGGAGGAGGACGAGGAAGAAAAGCAGCAGGACGAGCAAGAGGTTGAGACTACAGGAGGGGGAAGATCAGAAGAAGGAAGAGAACTATAAGGGGGAGGGATGAGGGCGATGGCGTGGGTGCTGCTGTCCTGCGACACCGTCGTTGTCCGTTCCACCGCATCGGAGGGCAGGCTCCAAGATGAACCGCACAAAGTTTGAGACGCTGGTGACTATCCACGTGCACCAGAAGGACCTCTTCCAGGAGGTCTGGAAGAAGGTGAGGGAGCAGAAGGTGAAGGACCTGTCTGGGCTGGATGCATGGGGCGGGTCGCATGGAGGCGTCAGGGTGCCTTGATCCACCGAACGGCAGAGATCCACCGCACCATTGCTACACGCCCCCGCGCGCTCACGCGCGCACGCGTGCACACGCATTGCAACCATCGCAGCGCGCATGCATTCTTTTGGAACCGAGCGCCGTGCGCATGCGAACCTCCGACCCACCTGGGCTCGCCTCAGCGTAAAGGGGTGGTCGTGCACATCAGTCCTCCTCCTCCTTCTTCTCCTTGCTTTCCTCCTCCCCCTCCTCCTCCTCCTCCTCCTCCTCCTCCTCCTCCTCATTCTTGTTGTCCCCCTCCTCCTCCTCCTCCTCCTCCTCCTCCTCCTCCTTGTTGCCATCCTCCTCCCCCTCCCCCTCCTCCCCCTCCTCCTCCTCCTCCTCTCCTCCTCTCCTCCTCCTTTTCCTTGTTGCCCCCCTCCCCTCCTCCCCTCCTCCTCCTCCTCCTCTCCTCCCTCCTCCTCCTCTCTCTCCTCCTCCTCCCTCCTCCTCCTCCTCCTCCTCCTCTCCTCCTCCTCCTCCTCCTCCTCCTCCTCCTCCTCCCTCCTCCTCCTCCTCCTCCTCCTCCTCCTCCTTGGTCAGGGGCTGTCGTGCACAGCTGTGGCTTCTGGGGGGCCCCATTCGCGGTGCGCCTCGGCCGCTGCTGCTGCAGCGTGCTCCCGCGTCGGCCGCCGCCCTCCTCGCGGTGCGCCCCCTTGCGTTCCTCTCCGCGCGCCACCTGGCACTCTTGCAAGGAGGAGGAGGAGGAGGAGGAGGAGGAGGAGGAGGAGGAGGAGGGGGGGAGGAGGAGGGAAGGAGGAGGAGGAGGAGGGGAGGGGAGGAGGGGGAGGAGGAGGAGGGCAGGAGGGGAGGAGGAGGAGGAGGGGGAGGGGGAGGAGGGAAGGAGGAGGAGGAGGAGGAGGAGGAGGAGGAGGAGGAGGAGGAGAGGAGGTGGGAGGGGGAGGGGGAGGAGAGGGCAACAAGGAGGAGGAGGAGGAGGAGGAGGAGGAGGAGGGGGACAACAAGAATGAGGAGGAGGAGGAGGAGGAGGAGGAGGAGGAGGGGGAGGAGGAGGAGGAGGAGGAGGAGGAGGAGGAGGAGGAGGATGCACCTCGGCCTCGTGGGTCCTGCAACTGCGACCCCGTACTCTTGGAGAGTGTTTCTGTTTACCCTCTGGACCTTAGTGGGCCCCGCACTCTTGGAGAGCGTTTCTCCCCTGAGATCCGACGTTGGACAGAAACAAAAAAGTGCAACGCCAGGATCTCTGAGGGCCGCTCGCCCACGAGCTACGCTCTCGGGTCACGGCCTCGGGTCTCTGGCGGCCGCTCGGGGGGACTCCTGGGCATCCCCGGGACCTTCGGGGGCCCCGGAAACGGCAGGGCCGTTTTTGTCACCGTCTCCGAAAAGGTGTCCCTTGAAAATGGAAGCGGCAACAACAACGGCGACCGGAAACGGCAGCGGAAACGGCTCCAGGATTGGAGCCGGAGCGGGAACCCGTAAGAGAACGGCGACGGAGCCGGTAAAAAAACGGCGTCGGAACCGGCAAAAAAAACGGCGAAACGGAACCGGTAACAAAACGGCCTCGTCGTGTCCAGGGCCCACTAAGCTTGGTACAGGCACCTCGGCCTTGGAGGTCCTACAATTGCGACCCCGTACTTCTGGAGAGCGTTTTTGTTTATCCTCGGGGCCATGGCCCCTACCCTCCCCCCCCCATAACCTAGCGCTCCCTCCATCAGTGCGTTCCTGGCACTGTCGCAGTGCGTCCGGCACCACAGTCTGGGGAGGGGGGATGGGGGGCGCTTCGTTATGCCCCCTTCCGTTCGTGCCCCCCCATAGCGCCGGTATGGCTGCGAATGCGAAAATATTCTCTTGAGCTTCGGCAAGAAGAGGAGTTGGAAGCCCTAAATGGGTCCTGGAAGAATGGGAACGACGCCCAAGAGCAGATGCTGTCCAAAACGGACGGCGGCCACGGTTGGCCAGGCGGCTTTCTGTCTCCACTGGACGGCCCGCGGCGGCATCGACAATGAGCCCTGTCTACAGTGGACAGGAATGGATGTCAGCCTTCTCCCTCAGTCTTTCTGTACCCAATTCGGTCGTATCGTGAAGAGGGGCACGTGACAGGAGCGAACTTATGCTGTGAGGAAAAGGAGGGACAGGCGCGCGCAGGCAAGACAACGTGTGACAACATGTGGACTTGGGGGGTCGTCTCTTGGGCTCCGTGTGTTCGCATAGGGGCAATGCTAAGGCCTCTTCGGGTCATGGTACAGAGGGAGCGGGAAGAGAGGGATGACAAGGGCGAGGAGGAGGAAGAAGAGGCGCAGGGCAAGGAGGAGGGGGGAGGACAAGGAGCAGCAGAAGGAGAAGGATCATTCAAAGGAGAGGGGAAGCTGCCCCAAGCTGTCTTGGAGCAGTTTTGATATGATCCTGGGCAGTGTTGCGATTGTGTTGCTTGGTTTCTACTGGGCTTCTTTGCCTCGTGGTTTTTCTTGTGTCTCTGGAGGGGAGGGGGTGGGGCTTTTCGGGACCTCTTCTCGGCCTTGTTTGGAATTCTAATGGACGTCTGGGTCGTTTGGGGTCCACCTCGGGTGGCATCCTAGGCACGTCTTGGGTGGAGTCTTGGGACCGTCTTGGGGGGACTTTTTGGGGTCGTTCTTCGACCTTTCTTTGGGGCCGTCGCGGGCCAGTTTGGGGCCGACTTGGAGACGTCTGGGGCGACCTGAAGACCGTCTTAGCGTTTGTTGGAGTTGTTGTGGCTTCTTGGGTCCGAACGCACGCAGTGATACTTTTGTTATCCTCGCGAGGGCCTCGGAGAGGCTGTCGGAGGCTGCCTTGCGCCTCTTGGGCGGCTCCCCTTGTCTGGAGGCCGAATAACAATAGGTTATATCATTGCGACTACTACTAGTAATAATCGAAATCATCTCTTCTACCAAAAACTGGGCGTGAGGAAGTCCTTGCAGTGATGGGGTCCAGGGCGCCAGTCGGTTGTTTGTTCGCGACGTCGTGTCCGTCGGTACTTGTCATAGGGGCGGACTTCGGGGTGTAGGAGCTGAAGCGCAAAGAAACTTCGCTTTGGGAATGTATAGCGCGCCAGTTCGGCCCTCTCTTTCGCAAGTCCTCCATGGGAATTTGGTGAGTTGTGGTAGGTGGGCTGGAGTCTACTCCGTTGTTCTCGCTTTCCTTTCAGGAGAAAGAGGAGGAGACAGACGAGGAGAGGGGATAAACCGAGAGGATCGGAGAAAGGGAGGGGATGAGGATCAGGGGGAGGAAGAGGAGGGCAAGAGGACGAGCACGACTTCGAGTGGCTCAAGCAGACGCGTCTCTACTGGAAGAGCGAGACGGACCATGCAGTGATCTCGATCGCTGACGTCGATTTCGTGTACTCTTACGAGTACCTCGGCGTGAAGGATGGGCCACACATAGAAGAGGGAGATGCACGAGCAAAGCGTTGCACTCCAGTGCTCAATTCTTGCTCCGTCTCCCTCCGCTTGACATCTTCGCAACGTGCACTTTCGGGGCCAATTCCCGACTCTTTGTAGATATCGTGCAGGAGTGCGTGCTGGCTGGCTACGCGCTTGATGTTGCATGGAACTGTGGGGGGGCGAGTTTTGTGCGAATGGGGCAGGCGGTGTGCAAGGGGCTGCTTCAGTGTATGCAGTGTTTGACGAGCCAACCAGAGGACGGGCTTGCACGACACAGAGGCGTCGCCAACGTACGGGACCGTGCAAGGCACACCGGGCATGTGTGAATGGGTTTGTCATGGCCACGCGTTGCGACACGCTGTGGGTAAGACAATCACAGTCGATTCATGGCATCGTGTCTGCCCGATGCGCAGGAGCGCCTCGTCATTACTGCCCTCACGGACCGCTGCTACGTCACGCAATCGCAGGCGTTGTGCCTCCATCTGGCTGAGACAAGGGCGCATGTGCACACAAGCACGGCCTTCTGCATGCCGTTCAAGTGTATGGGGAGTACTGGCTCGTGCGCCTGCGCGCGGACGTGGACTACAGTCGGAGCGCGATCAGACAGGTGAGGATGTGAGGTTTAATGCGTGGGGGTTGAAGGTTGGTAAGGGGGTGGGGGAGGATGGGAAGAGGGAGGAAGAGAGGGGAGGAGGACCAGATTCTCAAGGGGCGGTTGATGCGTCTGTCTTTACTGGGAGATGCAGGTGTATGTATATATATATATATCTACACACTGGAAATTCATATTGATATACATATATCACCCCGTAGATCCGTATCCTCCTCCTCCTCCTCCTCCTCCTCCTCCTCCTCCTCCTCCTCCTCCTCTTACTGATTCGCATTTATCCTCGTCCTTGTCCTCCTCTTCATTATTCTCCCCTCAAACCTCATTCGTGTCCTCGCTTTCATCATCATACTTATCATCTTCAACACCCTCATCCTCATCCACCCCATCCTCAGCTTCGACCTGCTGCAGCATTTCTCTTATCCCGACCGTGTTCCTCCGCATCCTCCTGTAAGCCAGCTGCTGCAATATTGCGCTTATCCTCGCCATCGTTCTCCTGATCCTCACGCTCGTCCTCGTGGCCCTCATCCCCCCGCATCCTCCTGACCATCGCCCTCCTGATCCTCGCGCGTCTTCCTGCTGATCTTCACGTCGCCCCCATTCCCTCCTCTCCGTCCTCGTCCACACCTTCCTCCTGAATATCTTCCCCACCTTCTCCATATCCTCTGGATCATCGTCAGTTTTCTCATCGTTTTGCTGCTGGCCGTCGCGTCGCTACCCGGTTCATCCTCCTCCGTTGTCGTCGTCCTCCATGTTCTTCGCTCCGTGATCAATCCATACTTTCGCATCCCCCCTTTCCTCCCTTCTCTCCACCCTCATCCCTCCTCTCCCTCCTCATCCTCCTCATCCTCCCACCATCATTCTATCACTCCTCCACCCCCCTCTACATCGCTACATCGCTTGGCGGCCCTGCGTCTGTTGACGTGGCCGGCGTCCACCTCCCCCCCCTCCCCATCCTCCTCCTCCTCCTCCTCCTCCTCCTCCTCCCCCTCCTCCTCTTCCGTCTCCTGAATGGGAGGACTGGGACGAAGATGAAAGGACGCTGCGTGAGGGAGAAAAGTATACTACCAGAGAGCAGGTCTGCCGAGAACAAGAGCGGAAGGCGAAAGGAGCTGCATGGGCGGCCCAGGCAATCGGACAAATCAAAGCTGCTCAAATTCAGCTGGCAGAAGAAGGAGGCCCAAATAAGAAACCTCGCAATCAAAAAAACAGGTCTTGATCCAGGCGTCAAAGGAGGTGGCGAGGGCGCTGCTGGAAGGTATAAAATGGAATGGGGGAATGTTTACAGCCTTCAGCAAAGCAGGATCGGAAATGGCGGAGACCCTTCGCTGTGCAGAAGAAACTGACATCTTGCTCGAAACGTACATGGCCATGGACGTAAATGGCGAAGAAGCGCTGAAGGTGGGAAAACAGGAGTCGGAGGAGACAGAGAGAGAGAGAGAGAGAGATGCACGAGATGGGCGACTACAAGACGGCGAAGGAGAATGGCGAGCAGCAGCCAGTGTATCTCAAGGCGCTGACCTTCGTGGACCAGTGGGGCGACAACGTGCAGCTGTTCAACGTATGCCGGAGGGGCACTGGATGGGACGCGAAAAAGGGGAGGAGCTTGCTCCTGTGGGGTCGCATTCCCGAACAAGTTGTGGTGGAGAGAGGCCCCAGTCCCAACTCGAGGAGCGAGAAGTGACAGTTCTGGTGCAAAGTGGGGGAATCACTCAAAGGACGTGCTCCTGGCGAAATGGGTGGACAAAATGAAGAACACGTTTGGGCCAGACTGCGAGCAATGGCCAAAGATCGGGTGGGAGAGTAAGCTCTTCCTGTTCAAGAGCGGGCCATCGATGGTGGTGGTGCTCAAAGTGGGAACCGCATGGCAAGCGCTCGTTGCGGAAAGGCAGCCGCAGCAACCCGACGACGCCATAAAGGAGTTCCACTACGAGTTCGTCCACGCGCACTTAAAAAGATGAGCCCGAGGGATCTATTCGATGTGTTCCCGCTGTCTCTCCCGATGACGCACAACATCGAAGGCTGCGACCTCGTCGCGAGGTGCCCAGTGGACCAATGGGAGAGACAGTGGAAGAAGGCCTTTACAGCGCAGAGCTGGTGCGAGCTAGCGCTGAATATCGCGAAGAACGACGAGGAGCGCCTCCACAAAGTAATGAAAGTCGCCATGGGCGCGCTGGAGGAGGACAACATGGACCCAGTGGAAGTGGAGAGGCTGACGGAGCTCCAGAAGCTCAAGGACAGCACCCAGACCATGCTGGATGGCGCCGAGATCTTCGCGGAGAAGCTCGGCTACCCCAGGTCGGAGGAGACGACGACGGCCAGCTCGGGCGGCCACCAGTGAGTGCACCCGCTGGAGCTGGATGGCGCCGAGATCTTCGCGGAGAAGCTCGGCTACCCCAGGTCGGAGGAGACGACGACGGCCAGCTCGGGCGGCCACCAGTGAGTGCACCCGCTGGAGCCTGCAAATTGCTAAGAGAAAGCGTTCGCGAGGTTTCTCGGAGTGCTGATCTAGGCAAGTTGTGAGCCGGCCGTGCCCGCAGGCAGTCAGGAGAAGCCTTAGCAAGGTTTCTCGGAGTGCTACTCTTTCCATACCACATGGGCACAACAGTGCGCCTGCGCCGCCATCTTAATGGGAAGTATTTCTTGGAATACCTTCAGGTGCACATCCGCAGGGTGTGTGGGGGGGGCAACAATTGATCATCATGATGCCCACCTTGGTGCTCCTCATTGGCCCCACCTACGACCGTGATTCCCAGTGTGCTCTTACCTCGCACGCTCCGAGGGCACCCTTATAACTGGCATCACCTTGTCCCTGGTTTCTGAGGGCACATCCATAATATTGTCATCGCTTTGGGCTTGCCGATTTTGGGGACAATGGGTATGTGCGAGGCCGTTTAATCTTCCCGCTTCGAGGTGCGGCGAGCTTGCTGCGTGGTTGCGTTCGCTGGTTTCGGCTTGTTTCCCCTTGCTGTCTCGCTGTGCTCGGCTCGTGGCGTGCCTGGGTTTGGGTTGTCGGGGTTCCTCGTCGCCGCTCTCCAACTGTCGTTTGCATCATTGCGCCGCCCTGCGCCCTCACGGTCTCGTGGTTCCACCCTGGGGCCCTAAGCCCTGCGCGCCCGCACGCATCTAATTGCTGCGGAGGGGCTTGAAGCGTTGCGCGGGCAATATGTATCGCTTGTCGGAGAAGCTGGGCAATTGCACCCACGCGCAACTGCTACATCCGTTTCGCAAGCTGCTGCATCGCGCCAGCAGCTCTTGCAAATGCCACTGCACCTCTCCCCGCGCACCCATCTGGGTCAGACCCGCCCTGGCTCAAACCCCTCGCCTCTTCCTCCGATCCCTTCCTCTCCTCCAGCCCCCGTCGTGCCGTCTCCTGCCTGCGCCGCCTTCGCTGTGCACCTGCGCGGCGCGGGCTGGCTCGCTGCCCGCGAGCAGGCGGGCCGCAGCCTAGGACCGTACCTCCCTCGCCCCCCTCGTCGGCGGTGGCGCTGCACCTTCTTCTCTGGTCGGGGGCAGGCTAAATGACCCCTAATCAAACCGTCCCCTTCCTTGACGTTCCCTTCGCCCCGCCCCAAGACGGCAACGTGCGGCGCGGCCGGAGGGGAGCTCGAAGGGCGAGGACGACGTCACGGGAGGGGAAAGGTTTGCCAGGGCTCGGTTCGGCCGCGCCCGATCTGACCCCATCCATCCGTCGAAAGAAGACAGCCGGGCACGAGCACGGCGGAGGTCCGCGCGGATGTCTCGGCTCGGCCTCTTGGCGCCCCGGCGGCGCCGTCTTGCGCCAGCCCTGGCGCGCTCCGCGCGCCGCCCCGCGAGGGGGGTGGTTCTTTGCTGCTTGGGGCATGACGGGCGTCATGGCCCCCGCCCCCCCCCCCGTTCCCCCAGTGCGCTCTGGGCATTGCCGCCGTGTGCATCGGCATCCGCACAGGTGTCCGCACAGGAATCCGCACAGGAGTCTGGTCCGCAGTCGCCGTCGTCGTCGTCGTCGTCGCCGCCGCCGCCGCCGTCGTCGTCGTCGTCGTCGTCGTCGTGGTCGTCGTCGTCGCCGTCGTCGTCGTCGTCGTCGTCGCTTGTCGCTCGTTGCTCGTCGCTCATCGTCGTCGCGTGCGCCGACGCTGCTGAAGCCTGTTTTTTTTGATCAGAGTGATGGGGCCGAACGGTCATTCATTGTCCCTGGGTGCGTGGCTGAAGCGGGGGTCCGTGGTGAGTATTCTGCTTGTTGCGTTGTTGTTGTTTGTTTGTTTGTTTGTTTGTTTGTTTGTTTGTTTGTTTGTTTGTTTGTTTGCTGTCGTGACCCCACCCGCGACCCACCCGCGACCCACCCCGCGACCCACCCCGGGACCCAACCCGCGGCCCACCCCGCGAGCCTCCCGCGACCCAACCCGCGACCCACCCGCGACCCAACCCGCGACCCACCCGCGACCCACCCCGCGACCCAACCGCGACCAACCCGCGACCCACCCGCGACCCACCCCGCGACCCACCCGCGACCCACCCCGCCACCCATCCACGACCACCCGCGACCCACGCCCGACCAACTTGCGACCCACCCGCGACCCACCCCGCGACCCATCCGCAACCCACCCGCGACCCACCCGCGATCCACTTGCGACCCACCCGCGACCCACCCGCGACCCACCCACGACCCACCCGCGACCCACCCGGACCCACCCGCGACCCATCCGCGACCCACCCGCGACCCAGCCGCGACCCATTTGCGACCCACCCGCGACCCACCTGCGACCTACCTACATTGGTTTAACGAATAATCGGCGCCTGCGGCGAGCTCGTTGTACGTAGCACCCCGCAATTGCGGATAAGAGTGAGGGGGCGGGCGCGGGCGACGCGGGCGTCGAGCCGGCGGACCGCCGCAGGCGCCGAATGTTTGGTTTGTTCAGTGAACGTAGTTTGGGTCGCGGGTGGGTCGCGGGCTCTCCACCTCCACCTGGAAAGAATTAAAACAACAGCCCGCTGCAGGCGCCGAACATCTTGATTTGTACACTGAACGCGGTTTGGGTCGCAGGATCTCCATGTGGAACGAATGCAAAAAAAAAACCGCCGCAGGCGTCGAAGTTTTGGCTTGTTCAGTGAACGTAGTTTGGGTCGCGGGTGGGTCGCGGGCTCGCCACCTCCACCTGGAAGGAATTCAAAAACAGCCCGCCGCAAGCGCCGCAAATTTTGATTTGTACACTGAACGCGGTTTGGGTCGCGGGTGGGTCGCAGGTTCTCCACCTGGAACGAATGCAAAAAAAAAACGCCGCAGGCGCCGAACAGTTTGGGTGGGTCGCCGGGTGGGTCGCGGGTGGGTCGCGGGTGGGTCGCGGATGGTCGCGGGTGGATCGCGGGCGCGGTTTGGGTCGCGGGTGTGTCGCAGGTTCTCCACCCGGAACGAATGCGAAAGAAACCTGCCGCAGGCGCTGGAAATTTTGGGTTGGTCGCGGGGTGGGTCGCGGGTGGGTCGCGGGTGGGTCGCGGGGGGTCGCGGGTGGGTCGCGGGTGGGTCGCGGGGTGGGTCGCGGGTGGGTCGCGGGTGGGTCGCGGGGTAGGTCGCGGGTGGGTCGCGGGTTGGGTTGCGGGTGGGACGACGACAACAACAAACAACAACACCAAAAACAACAACAACAACAACAACAACAACAACAACAATCACTTTACCCGAACGCTCAGTGTTCTCACCAGTGCCAGGGTTTTCATGCGACGCCAGCCAATACCCCCACTTTGTGGGGGGGCAGTGCAAGCTCTACCAAATATCCACACGACTCTTCGCCACCACCCACACCCAGCTTCCCGCCCTATGACGTTCGGACACTTCACTTCGTGGCCTGCGGACGACCGTGGCTACTACACTGGCGTGGAGTACACACCCACAGAAGTTGTTAAGCCTACGTTCGTACACCCACAGAAGTTGTTAAGCCTTGTTAACCCACAGAAGTTGTTAAGCCTTCCACAGAACATCTGTTGCATATGATGCATATGGTACATGATACACATGATACACATGATACGTACTCACAAGATAGTTGATCACATCTTTAGGGCAAATTCCTGAGGGATGTGGGAATACACAAGAGAGAGAGGATATGGTTGTCCCGATGGTTGTCTCGATGGTTGTCCCGATGGTTGTCCTGATGGTTGTGGTTGTCCCGATCGTTGTCCCGATGATTGTCCCGATGGTTGTCCTGATGGTTGTGCTTGTCCCGATCGTTGTCCCGATGACTGTCCCGATGATTGTCCCGATGGTTGTCCCGATGGTTGTTCCGATGGTTGTCCCGATGGTTGTCCCGATGGTTGTGAGCGATGCCGGATCCTCACGCCCCCCGCCGGAGGAGGAGGAGGAGGAGGAGCAGGACAAGGAGGAAAGGAGAGAAGAGAGAACGGAAGGAGGGGCGGGAACGGCGCTTGCACGCCCACCCACCGCCCGCGGGTAGAAATTTTGAAAAGTCGTGCAGGTGTTTTTCGAGGACCTACGGTGCGATTCGTGTGATTTTATGATGCGCGGTGCTAAAATTCTTAAGAAGCCCAATGGTTTTTGGAGATTTCGGCGTGCGCGCGCGAAGAAAAAACGAATGTGTCCCGCATGGTATTATTTGACAGGGATGATGGCCCTGGCAGGTGCGCAACCGTTGTCGCAGAAGTTCGAAAAAGTTGCTCGCAAAAGCCCGTTTGACAGAAATGTTTAAAAAGTGTTGGGTTTCCTACGAATCCGCAAGAGCGCGCGGGATGAGATTTTGACAATTTTTTGTTGAAAAACCATTGGTTTTTTGATGTTTTTATGTTAAAATCGCTGCGAACACTAAGGTTTTGGAAGGATTTCGTCTTGCGCGCGCGAATGTCCACTTTACCTTATTTTTTGCAAGGGATTCTTGAAATTTGATTATATTAGAACAAGAAATGTCATTTTCTATTGTTTTTTGCAAGGGAAAGCGGATTACAACAAAACAACCGGATCCTGTACACACCCTCTTTTCTGAGGCTTCCTCACGAAAATGATGAAAATGTAGCTGCGGCCTAGGCGGCGCAGGGGGGGCGCGCACCAGGGGGCCCAACAATAATTATTCTTTAGAATAAATAATGTTCAACAACAACAACAACAACAACAACACCAACAACAACAACAACAGCAGCAGCAACAACAACAACAATCCGCATCGCGGAATTCCACTTCAGCCACGCACCCAGGGACAGTGAATGACCGTTCGGTTCAGCTCCCTCACTCTGATAATTAGTGAAACTTTGGCCCCTGCGGCGGGCTTCTCCAGAGTCTCGCAAACTGCCGTTGTCCCCACCGCCCCCTCACTCTTATCCGCATCTGCGGGGTGCTACGTTTGGGCCGATGACGGCAATCATCTGGGGGGGTGCGGGCGGAGGGGGCCGAGTACGTCACGTTTCGCGCCGGCGGCGTCTGGGAATGCTTAGGAATGACCGAAGATGGGACGCAGCAGCATGTAGGTGGTGATTTGCACCACAGCGCCTGTGTAAATCGCAGTGCCTGCGTGCACTACAGCGCCTGTGCACACCACACCGCTTATGTACACCACAGCAGCCGCGCGCAACACAGCGCCACTATGTGCCACAGTGCCTGCGGGCACCTTAGCGTTTGTGCACACCACAGGGCCTGTGTACACCACAGCAGCCGTGTACAACACAGCACCAGTGTACACCACAATGCTTGCGCGCACTACAGCGCATGTGTGCACTACGGCGCCAGTGTGCGCCACAGCAACCGTGTGCAAGACAGCACCATTGTTGCATTTTGAATGTTAGAACTAATCCTTATGACAAAATGGAGCGCCTGTGGAATTCCCAGAAAACAAGCGTTTTTACAGAATTTGGAATGGAATCCTTATGGAAAAAAGCGCCGCTGGAATCTACAAGTCCTATTCCCCCAGAGTCCGCCCGCATAATCCTAACTCCTCCCATCCTATCTGCGTCCAGGAGGCTCCAGCAGAATTGGCCGTCCGAAAACAAAGTGGACTGATTCAATAGACAGTTTTGTGGTGCACGCTGAGATGCGCACGTGCGCTGTAGCGCCGACCCGCGCGACGGGGGGGAAGGGTGAGGGAGGAGGAGGAGGAGGACGCAGAGGTGGAGGAGGAAGAGGAGGAGGAGGAGGAGGAGGAGGTAAAGGTAACGGCCGAGGGAGGAGGGAAGAACGTCGCATTCTATTATCAGCACATCCCTGGCGTGGCATTTAGCTGTCCGCAGCAGATCCTCACCTACATGCTGCTTCTACTTGTCCTGTGCACGCAGGCGCTGTGGTGTACACCAGCGCTGCGTTGCACGCGGTTGTTGTGGTGTAGACAGGCGCTGTGGTGTGCACCGGCGCTGCGGTGCACGCGAGCATTGTGGTGTACACCGGCGCTGTGGTGTTCAAAAGCGCTGTGGTGTACACAGGCGCTGCGTTGCACACGGCTGTTGCGGTGTACGCAGGCGCTGTGGTGTACACGGGCGCTGTGGTGCACGCGAGTATTGTGGTGTACACCAGCGCTGTTGGGCAGATCACCGCTACATGCTGCCCGCGTCGTCGTCGTCGTCGCTCGTCGCTCGTTGGTCGTCGTTCATCGTCGTCGAGCGCAACGCGGCTGTGGTGCTGGAGCCATACGGTGGGGGGTGGGCGTTACGTCATACCCCCCCCATCCCCATCCCCATGACGCCCGTAATCGCCGAAAATAAAGAAATGCTCTGGAGAAATGATGATCCTGCCACACGTTGTTCCTCCATTCCTCGGCGCACTGGAACCCGAAACCAAGACCAAGTTATCCTCCGGAAAAAGATGCAGAGCCACTCTTGAATTGGAAGAGATGCATAGACTCATTGACTCTTGGCGCTCCGCGCGGATTTCTCGGATCCGCGCCTGGGCCCCCCTGGCGGCGCCTCCGGCGCCGCCCCTGGCGCGCTCTGCGCGCCAGGGAGGGGTGTCCAGCGCGGATCCGAGAAATCCGTGCGGAGCGTCAACAGTTTATGTTTGAGGCGTTTTGTTCTTCTTCTAAAGATCCCCTCCGGAAAGAAAATTATGAGCCACTGTTGAATGCCGTCGCCCGTGTCTTCAGGCCCACGTGTCCCGCGTCGCTGACTGTCAGCTCTGCGCGCGTGGGAGCAGCGCTTGCCCTCTCTTTTTCCTCCAACGATTTCTGTAGGATCTCCATGGACCGTGCGAGGCCCGTGTGCCGCGCGAGCCTCGCCAGCCCCATCAACCTCCCAAGTCCCAGAAAAGGTCTCGTGGGCCACATGGGCGCCGCAATGCGCATGGGCCCCCATGCTCCGCGCGAGTCCCGCGAGCCGCGCGGGTCCATGGGCCCCCTGGGTCGTCAGGGGCGCGTCGGGTTTCTGGGCCCTGCGGGCCCCGCGGACCATGGCAGCCCCAGGGGCGCCATGAGTCCCATGCTTATTCATCTACTTATACAGACATATGTATGTATGTATGTATATATATATATATATACATAGATATCTTCAGCTATGTATACATACAGCTATACATGTATATATATGCATATGTGTGTATATATAAACATGCGAGCCCCATGGCCTCTGAACTCGGCGAACAACGCGGGCCACCTCGGGCTTTCCGCTGGGCTGCCCTGCCCCCGCACGGGAAGCGCCCCCGGCTCTTCCGGTGGGGTCTCCTGGTGTGGGTGCCCGCTGCTCGTCCCCGGCAGCACTGGGAAGCCGACGCCAGCATCAAGGCCCCCGCTGGAACGGCGGCCCCATGTCAGCGAGCGAAGAACGGTATAAAATACATGTTCTGCCGTCGGGGACACCTGCCCCTGGGCGGCTGGAAAGTTTATGCCTCTACGGTGCCACCGTACGGGTACAAACTTTCCAGCCGCCCCAGGGCAGGTGCCCCCGACGGCGGAAAAGTTTACGTTCTACCGTTCTTCGCCCTTTAACCATGGATGGGGGAGTGGAGCCCTCCGACGACTCCGGAAGCAGGCCTGGGCCTGCAGGCCAGGGTTCAGAGAGAGCGCCGCGCGGCTCGGCCTCCCGGCCGCGCAGGGCGGCCGCGGCCCTTGGCGCGGGGAGCAGGCGGTGGATTCGGCATCGTCGCGTGCCGGCCTCGGGTGCGCAGAGGGTCGGGGATGCGACAGGGTCGACTAGGCTTAGGTCGGGCCTGTCCCCCTACAGGGGGATTGTCGACCAAAAACAAAAGATACTCAAAAAATATTCCCAAATGATAAAGAAATGCTAGAAAAATAGTCCCCGGACTATTTTTTGACTATCTTTTGATTATTTTAGGGGTATTTTTTTTTCCGTCGAAAATCCCCCTGTAGGGAGACACGCCCGACATAAGACTAGGCGTAAGAGTGACCTTTCGCCGGAGTGACCTGTCGTGCGGGCTCAGCGGGGTCCCCCGATTGCCGAGTGCGATGCGATAGTAGCGTCTTGCGCGCTTGTGTTTGGTCACCCCGCGGCCCCCCAACAGCCGCGCACCAAAGGTCACTCTTACCCAGGGTCACTCTTGCGTGCAGGCGACAGGGGCGGGCACGGGGCTGGCGGGAGGAGGGGGAAGGGAGTGGGAGGCGGACGCACGGGTGGGGGGAGGCGTGGCAGAGGGCGGCGGTGAAGCGAGGGAGGTATCGGTCATGGAGGAAGCCGCGTCCTTCCCTCTCCTCCTCTCCTCTCTTCCGAGAACACCCGCCAGCTTCGCCTCTCGCCTGCGCTCTGCACGATGACACCCTTCCCCTCCCCCTCCCCGCCCCCGCTACGATTCCGAAGGCCACGGCGGGCCCAAGCTGATCCAAAGCACAATTCCAAGTTTTATCAAACATTTTTTTTCTTGGTGCGGGTGTCGGCCTTCTGTCCTCCCAAGTCCTGTTTTTTTATATCCTCCCTTCTGCTCCGCCCCCCTCCCAGGCACTCGGGATGTTCTTCGGCGGCGCACCTGCTGGCCCAGCGGGCACGGGCAAGACCGAGACGACGAAGGATCCTTTCGTTGTTGTTCCTCTCTCTCTCTCTCTTTGTCTCTCCCCCTTGTGTTTCGCCCTTCTCTCTCTCTCCCTCTCTCTCTCTCCCTTTCCCTCTCTCTCTCCCTCTCCCTCTCATGCTCCCCTTTACGTTATACAGATTTACAACATGCTTCTCCTCTGTTTCTCTCTCCCTCTCTCTCTCTCTCTCTCCCTCTCTTTTGTGTTTTCTACATATATCTATACACATATAAAGATATATTTGTATACGCCGCACATTTTGAGAAGGCCGGAGACTCCGGGCGGGACGCAAGAGGAGCGCGTGCACGGACCCTGGCGAGCGGATCTTCGCATCCCCCGTCCTTCCTGGACGACCCACGCAGGGAGCTCCCGAGCTCCCTCGGCCGTGTCTGGGTTTCCTGGGCCTCCCTGCTGGGCCTCGACGACGAGGCCGGAGCAGGAGGAGGAGGAGGAGGAGGAGGAGGAGGAGGAGGAGGAGGAGGAGGAGGAGGAGGAGGAGGAGGAGGAGGAGGAGGAGGAGGAGGAGGAGGAGGAGGAGGAGGAGGAGGAGGAGGAGGAGGGAGGAGGGGGAAGAGGAGGAGGGAGGAGGAGGAGGAGGAGGAGAGGAGGGAGGAAGAGGAGGAGGAGGAGGAGGAGGAGGAGGAGGGTGTCGACCTGGACGTAAGAGTGACCTTTCGCCGGAGTGACCTTTGGTGCGGGCCCAGTGGGTTCCCCGATCGTTGAACCCGAAGCGGCAGCAGCGGCTTGCGCGCCCAGGTTTGGCCACCCCGCGTCCCCCGTGAAGCCGCGCACCAAAGGTCACTCTGTCCCAGGGTCGCTCTTGCCTGTAGCCGAGGGTGGCCAAACGACCCTGCGAGAACCCCAAGCGGCCCAAGACACTCACCAGGCGCCCGAAGACGGCCCAAACAACACCCGCAAACGGCCTGCCAAACGCAACAAGCATTGGTTTCCCCATGTTGTCCACTCTAGGATATTCGGTTAGTCGGTCGTCCGGGCGTCCGAGACCGCCAAGGACACCTCGAATCTCGCCCCACAGCGACCCAAAAGGTCTTGCAGATACCCTACGAGCGCTCCAAGACGCCAAGATGGCCCCAAGCCGGCCTCCAAAGCACTCCAAGTCGTGACCGGGTTGTTGACAAAGACATTTGTTGACAGCCAGCAAGGTGGCCCGAGGAAGCCCCCAGAGGCACCAAAAAGGCGCTCGGAAGGCCTTTACATATATATGTGTATATATATATATATACATATATATATATATATATCAACATATACACATAGTTATAGATATGTATATGTGTGTATGTGCATATATGTAGTCACAAATCGGTAGGTATGTGTATATGCGTCCCTCTTCCTCTCTCTCTCCGTCTGCCCCCCAAACAGCAGTCAATGACAGTGTCCCCGGTGTCTCCAGAGCCGGCCAGACTTTGAACGCCCCTGTCCCGACGAGGGTTCCAGCGCCAGCTGCGCATCTAGATGGGGGGGGGGCGCGGGCCTTGTGCAGAGGAGAAGTCGCCCGCCGACCGCATGCCACGATCACCTCCGGCCGAAAGGTCACATCTCCCAGCCGCCGATGTGCTCCCGACCGCCGTGCTGGGGCTGCACTAGCCCTTGGGAGGGTGACGGCCACAGACCCCCGACGTGGTGATTTTTGTTACAACGTGGTCCCCCAGAGGTCAGACCCCTTCCCCCGGGCCTGGGAGCGTGCTTCACTTGGAAGAACCGCTGGCCGCTTCTGGCTCGTGGGCTTCAGGTCCACATGGTGTTTCCATACGCGCAGCTGCATGGCAAGGCCGTCACTCTCACACTTGCGAGGGTTGATGCGGTGCCCTAGAACGCGTTTTTCGATGCCCGACACGGAGGTTGCATTCCAGTTTTGCATCAGCGAAGAGAAAAGAGCTCGCGGCTTGGTGCTCTCGGCAAGACACGATTTCCGTTATACGAGATGTTTTGGTCGCATACGGCCGATGGCGTGATTCGCGAGATGGTGCTTCGAGAAAGTGACGCTGTAACGATGAACGTCTTCTAGCGTCTCTTGTAGACCGAGCGTGCCCAGCCCCATTTCTCCATGGCGGGACCAGGGCTTCAGGACCTCCCGTTCCCGGTCCAAAACGGCTTAGATGGCCTCCAAGACGACCAAGATGGCCCATGATGGCTTCAGAGATGCCGTCTAGATCATATGGCCTCAAGAGAGCCCAAAGATGGCCCCAGTATGCACCCTACACGGCCCAACATGGGGTCGAGATGGCTCCAGATGGCCTCCGAGGCGGCCCAGACGCCTCCAAGACATCCCTTGGGCAAGCCCGAAGAAGCTACAATCATAGATTTCCCGTTGGATTGTGAAGGATTTGTATTTTTTTGTTTCGGTCTGCCGACGGTGCAAATGGCCCAAGATCGCCCTCAGAGCACCCAAGAGGCCTCCACAATAGCCCCGTGACGGCCCAAGAAGCCCCAAAGACAGCTCCAGAAGGGCCCCAAGACGGTCCAAGAGGACTCAACACGCCTTAGATTGCCTCCAAGACAGCCCCGAAGCGCTCCTAGCGGGCTGGGCTCGGAGACGGCGAAGACAGGCCTGAAAGACGACTTCCGGCAGCGTCCGACGGGCCAGGAACGCTCTGAGACAGCCAAAGAGGCCCTCAAGAAGCCCCCCAGAGCCCCCAGGAAGCCCAAGGAGATCCCACGAGGCTGCAAAGACGCCCCCAGGAAGCTCCCAGGAGGCCCCCCTCCCGGGGACCCCAGGGCCCCAGGGCCGGCTCCCACCCTTGCGTACGACAGTCCTGTTATAACGACGGCGCCACCCCGCCCCGAGGCGCTCTCCGGGCGGCCCCGCGAGACCCCGAGACGGTTCAAGATCGCTCCGAAGGGCTTGGGCGACCCGTCCTCCTCCTCCTCCTCCTCCTCCTCCTCCTCCTCCTCCTCCTCCTCCTCCTCCTCCTCCTCCTCCTCCTCCTCCTCCTCCTCCTCCGTAGCCATTTTGGCTCAAGTTCCCAACGTCGCTCCCGCGCTGGGAGCTTGTGTGCAGCCAAGGGAGCGGCTCGAGGCTCCCTACTTCCCGCCCCACAGGGGGGCACATTCACGCACGCCTGCGTCAGCCTGCCCAGGCGTCGCAGGCTTCTTTCCGAAGCACGCCTGAGGAGTGGACTGCAGTGGCATGGCAGGCGATGGGCCCCCGAAGCTCAGTCGCCATGCGCAGCGGCGCCGCGAGCAGGCCAAGGACTGGTGCTGCAAGTACTGCATCCACCCGATCTCGCAGAACCAGTGGTGGAATCGGTCCGACACGGTGTCGTGCACCAAGTGCGGGTCGGCCAAGGCCGTGGCATTCATGTGTGTTCGCCCGCCGCCTGGACCGTCCACCAAGCGTGCCAAGCCGCCAGCTGCGAACTCAGGCAGCGGCTCCGCTGCGGTGCCGCCGTGGGTTAACGACAAGCTGGAGGCCCTGGCAAAGGAGTTGGCCAGCACCAAGGCCAAGCTGGCTGAGACCACCAGCAAGCAGCACGCGCCGTCCATGGAGGTCGACGAGGGCGCAGAGCACTGTGAGGGCCAGGGTGACTCCTTGGACCAGAAGAGGGCGCGCCTTGAGGAGGTCGACGCTGCGCTGCGGGCCATCGCCGGCTCCAGCGAGGTCCTGTTCGAGACGGCTCGGGTCGAGCTGGAGGACACTCGCAAGAAGCTCAGCGCGGAGCTGGCCGCTGCGAAGCCCGTCCCAGCGCAGCTGCGCACCCTGTCCTTCAAGCTGGGCAAGCTCGAGCAGAAGCGCGCCAAGCAGGAGGAGGCCCTGCAGGCAGCCAAGGACAAGGTCGTGCAGGCCAACAAGGAGGTGGATGAGGCCACGCAGCAGCTCGCCGAGTCCGACGCGGCGATCTTGGAGCTCCAGCAGGAGCAGACGCGGCTCGCCGCCACGCTCCCTCGTCCACCAGCTGGAGGCGTCTCGCCAAAGGCTGACATCGTCGAGGGGCTCGGCGTCACCATCGAGAAGCTGGGCGCGATGTTGGCGGAGCTCGGCGACAGCGGGGTGCTCGCGGAGAAGCTTGGCACGGTGCTGGGCGAGGTCCGTGAGTACGAGCAGCGTAAGGTCGAGGCCGCAGCGCAGGAGGCCAAGGCTGCGGCCGAGGCAAGGGCGACCCAGGCCAAGGCTGAGCCTGTGCCCAGCCAGGGCGCCAAGGAGTCGGAGGCAGGCCCAGACCTCCCAGACCCCGACACGGCGACCGAGGAGGAGCTGCGCGAGTTCCTCTCCAGCTCGGGCGTGGACCCGTCCCAGGAGTGCGAGGAGCTCCGCGGCCAGGTGCGCAAGATCACCGACGCGCTGGGCGGCTGGCGCGAGGTCAAGAGGGCCAAGGTGCTGTCTGCTGCCTAGCCTGCTGCGCGCGCTGCTGCTCCTGGCGCTCCTGCCGCTGGCAAGGGCATCTGGCACCATCGGCACGGTTGCTGGAGGGCTGGATGCCAATCCGCTGTTCGGGCAAGCGTCGGCGGCGGCAGGCTCCAGCCGCTCTCCCGCGGCCCTGGCCGAGGCCAGCGCTGCCCGCAGCATGCGGAGGGCCCAGCTGCTGGAGCGCGTTGGAGCGCGCGAGCAGGCCTTGACTAAGGCGAGAGCGCGCCAGCGCCGAGGCAAGGCCTCCAGCAAGGTCGGCCTGTCTGCGGCCGATCGAGACGTACTGCTTCCTCGACGAGCAGGGCAGGGGCCTGCTGCTGCCTCTGGCTCCCAGGCGGCTTGCTCTGCGGTCGGATCTGTCGGGCTTCAGGTTGGGAATCGCACCGAGGCTCTCGGCAGTGCAGCGGGAGACCGCAGCATAGCAGCGGGAGACCGCAGCGAGCCACCGTTTGGGCATACTGGCCGAGGTGATGACGAGGAAGACCGCGGAGGCCGTCTGGGCGGCAACGACTACGGGGAGGTTTGCTCAGGCATCGGATCTGCTGGGCTTCCAGCTGGGACGACTGGCGGAGGTGATGGCAAGGATGACGCTTGGGGCCGCCCATTCCCCTTTTCTCACACAGGTGCAGATGAAGATGGTAATCATGTTCCTGACCGCAAGGGTTCTATTGTGACTTTCAATTGCTCTGAGGAGGGCCAGCTATTGCGCTTCCTCGACTCCTGCGAGCACACTGTGGTGGCTATACAAGAGCACCACGTCGCAGAGGATCGTCTTCCAGATCTGCAGCATCGAGCTCTGGACCCTGGCTGGCATGGAGTCTGGAGCTCGGCCACCAAGACGGGCAACCAGGAGGGCACTCAGGCGGGCCTGGCCATCCTGGCGAAGGGAGACGTGCTGGTCACGGCCCCCCCAGGGCGCTCGACGCCCCACATGGCGAATGGGAGAGCGCTGGCAGCCCACGTCCATTGGGGGGTGCCTGGAGGATTCATTGTGATTTCAACATATCTTTATGTGAATGAAGGCCTCTCTGATAATAACGTTCGCATCTTGGCAGAGATCTGTGAATACATTGAAGTTGTCAACGCGATGGGTCTTGATTGGATCGTCGCGGGAGACTTCAACCTGGAGCAGGCCGAGTTCGGAGACATGGAATGGTTGTATGGATTGGGAGGTGTGTTGACGCGCCCATCAGTTTCGACGTGCAGGCAGTCGTTGCCAGGCAGGACGATAGACTATTTCTTGATGACCACCAATCTGCTCCCCAGAACGCGCCGCCCGTATGTGCAGGAAAATGGAGACACATTCCCACACCTGCCAGTTGTATTACCTATCATGGGGAAGGATGTTGTTTTGAAGACTCGTACGTTGGTCAGCCCGAAGCGCCCTTCGAGACAGCCGAAGCCTGGGTGCTCTAGATACCCTTTGAACTGGTGCCAGGTCAATCGTATTATTGATCAAGCGATTGATAATCCCACATTGAGTGCAGCATGGGACGCAGTCTTGGCACAGTTGGAGATTGAGTTGCTTGCCAGATATGATATTGTCGGATCTCACACTGAGGCTTACCGAGGCAGAGGCGGAGACACCCAAATGCAGTATGCTAAGTTGCGGTGGGAGCCGCCTAGGCGCAGAGGTGAGCAGACAACACGAGACAGAGCTTGGAGAGCAGCAGGCCGATGGGCCCGCCATTTACGCCGCTACAAAGAGAGCCTTGTCAATCAGGCTGTGCTGCTATGCCATCAGGAGCGGGCGGGTACGATGTCCAGCAAGGCTTTCGACAAGTTTGCTCGTATGCTAGTGGACATCACCAAGTTCATGACAAGGATTCGCAACGATCCTTTACGCGACGCCTTGGATGATGATGCTCGGAACTTCTTCGACATGGACATCGGTTTCGTCACCAGTGGTCGTACGAATGACATGATTGAGAGCATCATCGGTCGAGCGGACGAGTGCCAGAAGCGCCAGAATGACACAGCCTTGGCGTGTTGGCGAGAGTGGGCGGCTTCGTCGTTCAAAGGTGGAGGTCGTTTCGCACACCGTCACACTCGAGGCCGTGCTCTTCAGGAAGTTTGTGCTGCCTGCCTGCTCCCTGGTTCGGAGGCGCAGCCATTCAAGATGGCGGACAGAGCTATGCGAGAGTGGGACGCCATATGGCACATGCATGATCTTCCTGAGCCAGTACCTCACGCATCTGAGCAGTGGGACGACCTACCACATATATCCCTGGACGATATCAAGCGTGCGATCCTGCAGTTCCCCTGGACCACGGGCATCGGGCACTTCGAGTTCGCGCCCCGCGCGTTCTGGTTCGTTTCGGACGCCGGCCTGGAGTCGCTGGCGCGCTTGTTCATGCGATGTGAAAAGCTTCTGATTTGGCCGTCGTCTCGCATACTTACTCAGCTTGTGCGTATTCCGAAGTCCACAGGCGGCTGCAGGCTGATCGCCCTAATGCACACCCTCACTCGGATTTGGGGACGTGTTCGCCGTCCAACAGCGGTCGCCTGGGAGCGTGACCACGCGCATCCCACGGTGTGGGGGACAGGTCCAGGGCGATCGTCCAGTGACAGCGCCTTCTCTTTAAATTTAGCTTCGGAGATTGCGCACGAATTGCGAGAGGATTGTGTTACTGTTTTCATAGACATGGTGAAATGTTATGAATGTGTAGACCTCCAGGCCCTCTTGAGGGAGGCCAAGGCCACAGGGTTCCCGCTCCGTCTGGCCTGGATGGCCATCCAGAACTACACCCAGCCTAGAGCCCTTAGAGCCTTCGGTAGTTTGTCGTACTCGGTTTCCACGGCCCAAGGGATCTTAGCTGGGTGTTCTCTAGCCACCACTCTGCTCACGGTGCTTCTATATAGAAGTTTGAACCTGTCGGTGGAGCGATTCCCATCTGTGGAACCCAGGGACCTGATGGATGACGTGAGTTTTAACTGGGTGGGCAAACGCCGCCAAGGCAAAGATCCAGGAGAGAGCTCACATGTGCTTGCGCAGGCGGTTCAGTCTTTCTGCCATGATATTGCCCCCCTCGGATTGCGTGTGCAGGCGAATAAGAGTGGGTTTGTGGCCAACACTTGTGCCGCCCGTGACACATTCGCACGGCACATTTCGCAGCTAGGTTTTCGCAGCAAGCACGGCATGCGTAATCTAGGGCACGAGATGCACGGAGTCAAGGTTCTGCGGGTCCAAGAGAAGGCCCGACTTCGAGTCTTGCAGTCCAAGAGGCGTAAAGTCTGGGGGCTCCGTCAGGCTCAACCTGAGGCCGTCAAGGCCCTTTGGCGAACGGGGCTCCTCCCAGCAGCCAGCCACGGAGGTGGCGTTAGCGGTGTGTCCGATGTTTCTCTCCGCGAGCTGCGTACGTTTGCGGGAGGGATGGTAGGAGTTAAGCCCAAGTCCTGCCTCACTACCTATCTATGCACGCAAAAGGACGATAGGTTCGACCCTGTGTTCGATGCTTCGGTTCCGCTTGTTGTGAGGTTTGCTACTTGTGTCTGGGAAGCCAGGGTCGTTCCTTCACGTCTTGCTCGAGCTTGGCTCGCGATCAAAGACAGAATTCAGCACAATCCAGCGTGGAAGTTTGCCAGGGGTCCGATTTCTTCGGTATGGTATACGCTCCTTCGGATAGGGTGGTCAATGTCAGGACCCACCACCTTAGTGAGCGACGAGGGCTGGCCCATCGACCTGCTCCGTGTATGTCCTCAGGACGTGCGCATTTTTCTGGAGCAGGGAATTCGAAGATGGCAGGTTGCGAGGGTCCTGGCCCATTTCCCCGACAACCAGGGGCACACTGTTTGGCGTCGTGCGCTTCGGAAATCAGTGCTTGCTCTCCGTGATGGGGGCCGTCGTGGGGCGCTGCGGTCCTTGTGGGCTGCGGGGGTCTGGACTCCTGAGCGCCTCCATTCGATTAATTTGCGCCCGACGCCGTTGTGTTTTGTGTGTAAAGAGCAGGTCGGCACCGAGGCCCACCAGTGGTGGGGTTGCGATGGCATGCTTGAGTGTAGGCCTGAAGAAGCTTTGCCCGACGACGTTTTGGAGCACCGTGCCAGCTTGGTCAAGAGCTACCAGACAGACAATGGCAAGGAGGCTTTCTTTTTAAATTATGGGCTGCCGCCCTTGCCGCCCTTTCCAGAGCCAGTCGCCGACTCGCTTCCGACGATGGGGTGGGGTGACTGGCGGGGAGCTTGGGGGCCGAGGGTGTACACGGACGGGTCAGGCTTGGCGAATTCGATGGAAGGCCTGACGCGCTGCGGCTGGGCCGCGGTCCAATTAGATGAGTCTGGCTGTGTAGTCAGAGCGATCTATGGCCCGCTTCCAGGTAGGCTTCAGACCGTCCCTAGGGCGGAACATTATGCTGCCCTTCGAGCCATCCAGATTGCAGCGCACCCAGCAGAGATTGTGTCTGATCATCTCAGTTTGGTGAAGGCAGGTCGGCAGCCCTCTTCTTTGTGCGAATCAGGTGCTTCTCGTCAGGCGTCTATCTGGAGGCAGATTAGGCACGTTGTCGGACAGTCGGAGCCTCCCACCTTTCGCTGGACGAGCGCCCATCGTTCCCTGGACGACGTGCTGCCCCTAGGGGCGGCCGAAGTGTTTGATTTCGTCGGAAATGAATGGGCCGATTATTTTGCCAAATTGGGCTCGCAGTCCCATGCTGTTGCGCAGGTTCTCGTTGATGTGCACAAATCCAGATTGCAGGTCGCGCGTAAGGACGGTGAGGCCTTTGCCTGGATGGTCCAGGCGGCCGCGAGGAAGGCGGAGCAGCTGCAGCCAGCAGCCGACGCCCCTGCGCCCCGCAAGGCCCCCCCCGCGCCCTCGCTTGCTGTCACATCTCACACGATGATGTTCTGTGCAGCTATCTCTGAATACAGGTGTATGTTGTGCAATCGTTTTGCTCGCACCTCCCTGTCCTATCGTTTTTTGCGTAACTCGGCTTGTGCTCCCTCGGCCCTTCAGCGGGCAACTGCGGAGCGCTTCTTCCGTCTGACCCCCCAGCACTACGTGTCTGATTCGACGCCGTCGGTGCAGGTGGCGGTCGAGGCCGCAGGAGGCCCGCTGCATGAGGAGGAAGGAGGGATGCTGCCTGCCGCTGCTGCTGCTGATGGGGTGGTGGAGGTGTGCACTTCTCTCGGACATCCCGCCGAACGATTCGGCCCCGCCGTTATCTGTTTAGCCTGCGGGGCCTTTTCGATTAATGGTGGTCGGAATCCGAAACTCACGGCGAAGGCCTGTAAAGGCCACTCTCCCGTGGCCTCAACGCGGGCCAACGAGGAGAGCAACATTTCTAGGGTCCTCAGGGGCCTGCATCCCCGATCGGGCGTGCCCTTGTCGCTCGATTGATGCGTGTGCTGCGCCTCGCCACTCTCAGCCAACTTTCCCGCTGAGATGGTGGCCGAGCCTCGGCACATAAGAGCTGGGCAAGGGTGGCCAATGCCCCCTGCCTGGCTTCTCACGCTCCTGCTGGGGGGTGTCAGTGACCCTGACACTTCTTTCATCGCTGCCTGCCTCCTCCTCCTCCTCCTCCTCCTCCCCCTCCTCCTCCCCCTCCTCCTCCTCCTCCTCCTCCTCCTCCGGGCACCCATGAGGCTTCCAAGAGGTTCCCAGCCAGCCTGCCCCAAGAGCGCCCCAGGACGGCTGCTGAGACTCCGAGCCCTCCGCCCCAAGGTGACCCCCGAGGCCGCCGCGGAGAGGCCCCCACGAGGCCCCCAGGAGGCCCCAAGAGAGGCCCCGAGGAGGCTCCTCTAGGAGGCCCCGAGAGGCCTCAAGCCTGACCTCGAAAAGGCCTCCAGGAGTCGCCCCCGAACGCCGCACGGAGTGCCCAGCCTGCCGGGAGGCCCTTGCGGGGGCGGGGCCCCGTCCCCCCGTGGTCCGCCTCCCCCGGGGGCCACGAGAAGCAAGCACCGCCCCGCTCCCGTGGGAGAAACACGGGTGTATATATTCGTAGCATGTCGCCCCGCGCCGCGCTTCTGTGCTCGAGCGCGGCCGCGCCAGTCGGTCGAGTGCATGCCCTCCTCCTCCTCCTCCTCCTCCTCCTCCTCCTCCTCCTCATCCGCCTTTTCGGGTTTTCACAGCGTCCGAGACGGCCGAAGAGACTCCCAAGACGGCCACGGGTCCAGTGCCCGACAGCGCGTGGTGGTGCCGAGGGCCCAGGCCCGTCCTGCAGGGCTCCCGACACGTCCCCAGGGGTGCCCCCGACGGCCCAAGAGGGTCCGAGTCACAGAAAAATCTGTCCCCGACGCTCTTGATATCTCCCAGGTGGCTCAAAACGCCACCAAGACGCTTCACGAGAGCCTGCAGACGGCCCGAAACGCCACCAGGGCGCTCCAGGGGGCACCACCATAGGACCCCAAGAGGCAACAATCATTTTTTTCTGCTGGTGAAGGGCGTCATTTGTGTGCTTAAGATTACCCCGAGACGACCTAAGAGACTCCCAAGTGGGCGCCGGGACGGCCCAAGAGGCCCCCCGAACGGCCCAAGAGATCTCCAAGACGGCCCGATAACACATCAGAAACCGCCAAAGATCCGCGCCAGAGGAGGAGCACGAACCAAGATTGAAACGTCTCCGCGCACATGGGACCCCCAGAGTCGTCAAGAGTCTGGGGGCACGAACTAAACAGGCCCCCAAGAGTCCTCTCAGAAGGTCCCCAGAAGCGCTTCCAGACGGCCCACAACGCCCTCGAGACGCTCCAAGAAGGTTTCAAGGGGCCCCCCAGAGAGCCCCAAGAGGCAACAATCATTTGTTTTCCACGGGTTTGGGAGTTTCTACTTGTGGTTATGACTCTTTCTGCGACTCAGCGCTCCAGGACTACGCCAGAGGCCCCGAGAATCGCCGCGAGACTACCTAAGAGACTCCCAAGTGGGCGCCGGGACGGCCCACGAGGCCCCCCCCAAGCGGCCCACGAGATCTCCAAGAAGACGGCCCGAGAACACATCGAGGCACATTCGAATGGCTTAATTATGGTTGAAAAGCAGCCTTGCCATACCAAGCCCTGACCAATGGGCACAGACACCTCACGATCATAGGGGCACTGCACACATGAGTATTGAAGTGTACACATTGTTCATTACTATGTATTCGAAGGTTCTCTGATTTTTGGGGGGCCCAAGATCATTTCATTTCTATGTATTCTATTCTGGGCCTCGTCCTGGCCACCAGGGGGCCAGGAACAATTAGAAACGAGCCCAATTAGAGATGAGCACGATTAGAAATGAACGCCGTGTAGCTGGTAGAGGCATGTCACCGCGCAGCTGACGCCGTCTCCAGGGAGTTGCGCCGCGGGACGCGCGGGCCCGTTGCGCCGCTGGCCCCCGCCGCCAGGGTCGCCCTCAGCAGCGTTCGGGGCCGCTCTGAGGCCGCGTGGTCAGTCGTACTACCTGGCTGGAAGCTGCTAGGAGTCGCCAGTGAGGTGAGACTCGGGGGCGGAAAAGAGGGGGGTGATGTTTGGGGGGGGGGGGATATCATGGCGGGGGCCATGATATTTCCTCAGATCTCATGGCGCCTCTTCTTATTCCATTACGTCCCTGGCCCCCCGCTGGGCCGCGCACATGCCGCAGGCCATGATTTGCACCCCCCCCCTCTTGGACACCCCCCTCTTGGTCGCTCCCGAGAGACGGAAGGGTGCCGGACGGTCTCGCCAGCGTCTGGCCGCGCCCAGCGCGACGCCCAGAAAGGTGAGGGCTGCGCTCGGACACGCCTAGGAGCAAGGGAGCGCGAGCCGTCCGAGTCGGAAGGCGACGAGCTCCCGTCGCCGATTCCGCGGGGGTTTTGTACCCGCGGTTTCGCTCCCTACGCGCGCGTTGATCGTTGTCAAATGTTCTAAGCAACCGGGCCGCGCCAACTGCTGGTTGTGGGGCGCAGCCACCCTCTGCGCAGGGGGCACGAGGACGAACTTGCAGGCTCTAGGAAGACGCGCGTGGGCCCAACCGGCTCGCTGGGCGCATGTGATCAGGCTCACACTTCCTGATCAACTTGCCACGCCAACGCCCCCCAGGCGGCATTGACAAGGCTTTGTAGTTTTACCAACATGCCTGCGGGCTTAACGAGCCCGCAAGGCACATTTGACTTGGCCCGGAGACTGATCCGAGAGCGAGCGCGAATCGAGTCGAATCGAATATGTTTGAAAAGCAACATTGCCATGCCAAACCCTGACCATTGGGCGCAGACACCTCATGACCATAGGGGCATGGTACACACGACAAAGGTTCAAACGGCCCGAGAACACATCAGAAACCGCCAAAGATCCGCCCCAGAGGGGGAGCACGAACTAAGATTTAGACATCTCCGCGCACCAGGACCCCCAGAGTCGTCAAGAGTCTGGGGGCACGAACCGAGCAGGCCCCCAAGAGTCCTCTCAGGAGGTCCCTAGACGCGCTTCCAGACGGCCCACAACGTCCTCGAGACGCTCTAGGAGCGTTCCACGAGGCACCCCAAGAGGGCACCAAGGGGCAAACATCAGTGGTTTTCCGTTATTAGTTGAGGTATTCGTGTTCCCCCCGCGGTCACACAATGACAGATGGGGCCACCCTTGGGCACAGAATTTAGCACCCGGGGGTCCAGGGTTTTTCTTGGGAGCTCTGGGAGGTTGTATCGACTTCAAGGGTAGTTGACGTCACGATTTCGACATCCGAACGGCGCCGGGAGACCACCAATGCGGCCAAGACGCGTCGTAGCCCAAAGCGATACTACACGTTTCCAAGACGGCCCAGGACCCGCCAAGAACGCTCCACGAGGAATTCCAAGACGCCTCCGAGAGGTGAACATCAATCCCAATTGGTTTTCATTGATTTTAGCGTGATCGCTCTCTTTATCTTCAGAGCATCCGAGATGGCCCAGGAGGTACCCCGGATTACGTCAAGACGGCCCGAAAAAGGAACGCCTCATCCTCTTCCTTTTTCCCCTTTTCCTTCTGGGCGCAAGACTTTCCAGACAAAGTTTTGGAGCGGCCGCTTGTGCTTATGTGCAGGCGTCTTCTGCGTGTCAATTCACATTTGCTTGCGCACCGCGATGTCATTGAATGAGGGCGATTTCATGGACAAGTATGTTCGCGAATGTTCTCACGTGGCTGACCATGCCGAAGCATGTTGCCAGCCACGCAGGTGGTCGTGTGTTCCCTGCAGGCATTACTTGAACAACAACGTCGGGGGATGCGGGTTGTTTTGGCACCTGTGTTGTTTGTAAACCTATATGCGCCATAGGGAGTGTTGGTCGGTCAGTAGAAAAAGAAGAAACAGAATAATAATACAAAGACGAAAAAATAATAAGAAGAAGAAGACGAAGAAGTCGAAGAAGAAGAAGACTGCGGTTGAGGATCCAGTTCTGGCCTTCCCAGATATGGGGGAGGAGGGGGAGGGGGAAGGGGGAAGGGGAGGTTGAACGGAGGTCCGGAGAGGGGGGATGAGGAGTAAAGGGGAGGAGAGAGGGGGGTTTTGAGCGGATCTGAGAGAACGGAGTGGAGGAGCGCCCGGGGGAGAAATGGGGTGGTGGAGAACCTAAGCACGCGCGAAGCGCTTGCGTGGTTCTAGTATATATATAGGTTTATATATAAGAAATTATATATATACATATATATATATATAAAAAAATGCACACATCGATTCCGTGTTGCTTGCCTGGGAAGACTTGCTCGCCGTGTGCCGGACCGTCGCGACAGGAGGCCCCGTGGCTTGCGCCCCTGCGGCTGGCGCGCGGGCTGCGCGCCGTGAAGCCCCGTCGGGGCAGGCGCGCAGGGCATCCTTGTCTTAGTTGCCTCGATACGCCCGTTTTGAAACGCAACACGTCCCGTGTTCAAGACGTCCGTGTCAATACGTTGCGTGTTGGCTCCACGTATTGGCCCACGTTTTGGCGAACGCATCGCGTCGGACCTACGTTTTCAGTTCACGTGTTGAGCTCCGTATCAAAACGCTACGTGTCGCGTATTGCGTATCGGGGCAGCTAGGATCCTTGTCGATTCGATCTGTCCTTCCTCCCCGCCCTCGCCAGCCTCCCTCGCTCCTCGCCTCGGTTCGCGCCCGTGGCGCGGGCCGCCGCGAGGACATGGGGCGGACCTTGGGCGTGTTCGTGGTGGTGACGAACTGCTCGGACCAGCACCGCTTCCGCGACATGGCGAAGATATTCAAGGACGGGCGGTGCGGGAGGAAGAGGACGGAGGCGCGGACGATGAGAAAGAGAATGAGGATAAAAAGGAGGACGACGCCGAGGGCTGGAACTGGGAGAGAGGCAGGACGAGGAGGAGCAGAAGGAGACGGACGATGCGAAGCAGAAAGACGAGGAGGAGGGGTTCGGTAGGATGGGCGGGGGCCGAGGATCTCCGTGCGTGGGCGGGGAGCGTATCCGTACATCACATACCGCCTCGTGCTCTGGACCCATCGGCCGCGAGCCCATGCATACAGGGGCGGCGTTTGCGCACGTGCCCCGCCCCGAGCGCCTCCGTGGGATCGCGTACCCCCTGGGATCGCGCCGCCGTGCCCAGACCGCGGGAGCACAGACCTGGCTACAGTCGGGGCGCTGAAGGAGGAACCCTTTTCGTTGGGGAGGGGCTCCTTGTTCCTTGATTGTTTCACAGCTTGCCCTAGGTTTTCCTCAGGTTTTCGGTGGGAAACCGAACCTTCACTGATGGGAAAAAGGGGCCTCGTTCCTTATTTAGGATTCCTTAGGTCAACGTCCCGACTGCACGGCCAGGAAGATGTGCTTGGCGTGTCGCGCCGCCTGTTCTGGCCCACGACGCTTCGACTCGACGCGCTCACCGCGTCCACACTTCCGAGTGACAACGTCCCGAGCTCTTCCGAGCCTCCCTTCCCGCAGAGCGGAGCGACACGCTACAGTCAAGGCGCCGAGGCAATGACCGCTTTGGGTTCGGAAAGGGGCTCGCTGTTCTTTTGTTCCTTCCGTGGTTGTTTCTCTAGTTCGCTTCTGGGGCCAAGAATGGGCGTCGCTCCTTTTTTAGCGTTCCTTCTGGTCGCACCTCGACTGCATCCGCTTGCTTGCAGGGCATAGGGGCCGCCGCCGCGACACGCTAACCAGATACTAGTGGGACTGACCCCCTGAGATTATAAAACTCGGGGTCCAGGCGGGATAGTGATTTTTTCCATGAGGTATCGAAGAAACTGCTCGCCGCGATTTGAGCGAATCTTCTCGGGGATAATATAGTTCGGCCTCCCCGCCTGTTGCGGCAACGAAGCTACATTCAATCCCGTTGATAAAGAGATGCAAAGGCTCAGGTAATGGGGGACGATCAATGGAAAGGAAGCAAGTTGCCAAATACTTTCCAGGTGTCTACATATTTCTTAGATTTTAAACACAGTGGAAGCACATCGTAACACACCTTTTAGATGTTTAAACACATTTGAAGCACTTGTGAAAACACATTTCAGCACTTTTTATAATCAATAACTTTCTTCAATTTTCAACACATTTTAAATTCGATGATAGGACTGTTAGGTTGTCCAATGCCGTGGCATCGACAAGGTTCAGGGGTGGATGCCATCTCATCCGCGGGGGTCTGGCCAACAGCAGCACTTCCTCGCCGTGTGCCCGTCCGTATCTCCGAAACACCCTGGGCCAGTCGAGGGGCCGGGCCACTGGGGATCGGGGGTCGAGGGCACTGGGGGCCCGCGCCGTGCATCCCACACGACGTCGGGGGCAAGGGGTGTCAAGCAGTGGCGAAGCGTCATGGCTCGCCTGTGGGCCTACCAAACAATGTTCTAATAACCTTTTGTGGTTTTGTTGTATCACATCGAGTTAATGTTCTAAGAACACTGTTGTTCTTAGAACATTTTTGGGTTCTGAGAACATTTCGTGTTCGGGCTATAGGAATGCCGGGACGGCTGGTCCCTGCTCAGCAAGGTGCACCGATAGAAAAAACAAAAAACATTATCCCGGTGAAGGACCCAACCATGTGCAGTTGTGAGTAACGCGACTGTTGGTATCGTCTTCGGTGGAGCTCCCTATGGGGTCACGAAGCGTGTGAGGGGTGTGCCGAAATGGGTGCGGTGGCGTCATGCGAGCGCAGCAACTGGGGCCTTCGGTGGAGCCGCCTATGGGACCACGAAGCGTGTGAGGGGCGTGCCGGCATGAGTGCTGTGGTGTCATGCGAGCGCAGCCACTGGGGCCTTCGGTGGGGCTCCCTGTGGGGCAACGAAGCGTGTGAGGGGCGTGCCGAAACAATGACATGCGGAGGGCATAGGCGAGGAGGGGAAGGAGGGGGGAGGAGGAGGAGGAGGAGGAGGAGGAGGAGGAGGAGAAGAAGAAGGAGGAGGACGAGGAGTAGGAGGAGTGGAGGAACGCGGGGACCGTCTCTTCAAAGCGAAGACCGAACACCACAGGACGGTTGGGAATTATTTCGCCCGAGTTGATTTAATTTTTCCCGAAAAGATCCAAAACAACAAGAACTTGCGCACGGTGGTGCAGACGGGGTGAACGAATCAACAGGTAACCCACGACGACGAAACTTGCCAGTTTTCTTGTTCAACAAATTTGAGCAGTCTGACGGGTAGGCGCTTCTGAGCCCAAGAAGGGGCGTCGCTCCTTATCTAGCGTTCCTTCTGGTAGCACCTCGACTGTATTCGCTTGCAGGGAACAGCGTGTCGCCGGGGCCACCGCCGCGACACGCCAGCAGCAAAACTTTCTCACCGCGTGTCCGTCGGCACCTTGGGCCCAGGGCCGGTCGAAGGGCCAGGCTCTGGGGGGCCCACGCTGTGCCTCCCACACGGCGTCGGGGGCAGGGGGGGAGGGGGGAACAGGCAGACACCTCGACTAATTACACGTACCCATCGGTCGTTAAAAGTAGGTACTTCTGGATTCAATGATTCCAATCTACTTTCACAGCCTTCCTACTTCGATGATCGAGTGGCTTCACCTTTCCCGTCCTCTTTCGGGGGCGGGCGGACACCCAAACTACTTTCAGCGCCTCTCTACTTCTTGTTCCTACCTACTTCTTCCGACCGATGGGTAAGAGTGACCCTTGGCCGGGGTGACCTTTGGTGCGGGCTCATCGGTTCTCCCGAGCGCTGTGCGCGGTGCGATAGTAGCGTCTTGCGCGCTTGGGTTTGGCACCACTCGCGCCCCGCAGAAGCCGCGCGCACCAAAGGTCACTCTTACTTAGGGTCACTCTCGGGTATGGCCAGGACCTCAGGTAAGGGGACCCGGTTAGTGGTAGGGCCCCGGAGCCTTGGAAATGGCCATTATAAACCAGGTTTGCCACAGTTGGCGTTTTTTCGGGTGACGGCAGTTCCGGTTAGTGGAAATGGGACGGGGGGGCGCCCCTGGTACAGATCACTAAACCAGGTTCCACTAAATCCAGTTCTGCCAACGCCCGACACTCTTGTGTCTAGCCGAACACCTCCGTGCTCCTCCTCCATGCCTCGAGTAGGGGATCGACTGCAGCTTGATGTACCCTGGCTCCCAGGGGCGGGGTCGAGAGTTCCGGGGGCCTACGCCGTGCATCCCAAACGACGTCGGGGGCAAGGGGGGGACATTCGGACGGGGCTAGGACGAGGAGAAATTTCAGTCGGGCATGTCCCTCTACAAGAGGAACATTCAAAACTAGTAAGACTTCGAACGTTTTTGAATAGTTTCGAACCTTTGTTGGCAATTTTTCGTTTTCCTTCCAAAGTTCGCCTGTAGGAGGACATGCCCGACCTAAGGATTGCCCGACCCAAGGATCGGATAAATCCGTTCCGGAGCGCTCCGGAGCGCTCTCATGGCGTTCCAGAGCGCTCCGAGAAGGCCGCTGCGCCAGAGACATCCTCCAGAGCCGCCGGATCTCAGCAATTTCAGATTTGTCCTCACCCGATGATCTCCACGTCCTAGCTTCGTCTTAGACGCAGGCAGACACCTCTGTTCTCCTCCTCCATGTTTCGAGTACGGGATCGTGGACCCCATCATTTATTTATCCCCAATTTGTTTCTTTCCGTCGAGCGCGCGGAAAATACGTAGAGTGGTCCGTAGGTCTACGGCACATTCTACGCGTTTTTGTTGGTGTAGATTCGACGAACAGTTCAGTATGCGGGTGCATCAAATATGTAGTCGATCCCCCACTCGAAAGTTAACCTCCTCTGCTCCTGCTTCGGTTGCCGCTGCCACTGCGTGACGCTGCTGCCTCTCATCGCGTGCCCTCTCCACCTCCCACGTCACTGGCCCCTGCCTCCTCCTCCTCCTCCTTCTCCTCCTCCCTCTCCTCCTCCTCCTCCTAGTCGGCGTTGGAGGCCCAGGCAATTTGAGCTCCGACGGAGAAAGGATTTTCATTGGAATTCGCTCACACGGCTTCCGCCCCATACATTCTCCAATCCCAGTCTGGCGGGCGAGAAGGAGTATGGGGGGGAGGAGGAACGGAGAGAAGAAACAATCCTTGCAGCCACTCCCATACCGTACTTTCTGCGGCGCCTTCTCGCGTGACAGGGTTGTAAGCTGGTGACGGAATGTTCTTGTGCCGCAACTTTCCATGTCTATGGGGGATTGGAGGACGGTTTTGAACAAAAAATAAAAAGAAAAAAAAAGACAAGCCAAAAACGCAGAGTACGGATCCGCCGTACCCATGCTCGGACATGCCAGATTGCTAGGATTGCCCTGTGCGAGCAATTGGTTTATCATGTGCCGTCGCTAGACAGCAGTTACCAGAGGGAAGGTGGAGGCCATGAGGTTCGGAGGCAGCCGGAGGGTGCCAATGAAGAGCCTCGACTACCCCCCCAACGATTCAAAACCTTGGGAACAGCTGTGCCAGGAGTTTGGCCCTGTAGCAGCTGAGGAGCCAAAGGAACAGAGAACTATTTGTTGGGAAAAGATGACGCTGGAGATAGAAGATCAATTGCGGCAGTGGAACCCCGCTGGCCCAGCTCTGCATTCGCTTGCCCGTCGGCGAGATAAGTTCAACGACGGAAGCCAGCGGGAACGTGAATGGCGGCGAGGATCGGAGGCCGTTGGCTCTCACCAGTGATGAACCTCGAAAACCTATGGCCGCTCTGTTGGAGGACAAGAGTCATCGGCCGCCGCAGTGCAGATGAAAGCAGGCGACAAAGAGGGAAGATGGAGGCCCCGAGGTGCAGAGGTCATTGGCATCTGCCGATGATGGACCTCGAAAGCCCATGGACTCCCGAGGGGAAACGGACGAGAAGGATATCTGGAAAAATGGAGGCCAACCCAAATTTCTGGAAAGGTTGACCTAGGAGATCGACACGTTTGTTCGCCGCCAGATAGAGAAGGTCTGGGAAGGCGGAGGCCCCGAAGTTCAGAGGCCACCGACTGGTGCCGATGACGATCTTCGAAATCCCATGCTCCTCAATGGCGACCCTGAGATCGCAACGCTTCTGAAATTCGTCAGTCATACAGCGACCAATGAAGGAGGCACGGAGAGCGACTAACACTTTGCACGGAAATGGGGATGTCCATTGAAGAAATTGTTGAAGTAATACGATTTTTGTTTCGCAGAGGGATTGTGCAGGTTCGGAGGAGGTGCAGAAGGAGTAGGAAGCTGAGGCAGAGGGACCGGCAACCTTACCTAACGGGGGCTCCCTCGGACCTCTTAGTGGTTGAAGACACAGTTAGCACAGGGTTTGTCATAGGAAAGAGGACACGGATGCGCAACGGACGAACTGCGGACGGCATTGTTGTCATTATTTGGAACAGTTTTGGCCATTGTTTTTCTGCGGATGAATTTCGGCGCACATTGGTTTCCAGCGGCACACTGCGCACTGAGGCAGAAGTGGAATTGGTTCTTTCGGGGTGGGAAAGCGTTGGTGGAATTCTTGCCAGGGTGGGAATCACATGCACAACTGCTACCCCGTGAGGATTACGCTCTCTCAGAATGGGCAAGTCTCGCCCTCGTTCAATCTTCTGCGCGCGCCGCGTGTCTCCGCATACGTTCTTGGATGCGCGTGGCCCTGCAGAGAATGGGAAGAGCGGAAGCAGAGCATTCCTGAGCGCATTTGGCGCGGGAAGCGGAATCAGAGCGCGTTTGGCGCGGGAAGCATCTGTCGAGGCGTAGTAAGTGGAGAGCACGACCGAGGACATCTCGGAGTGCTGGAGCTTCTGTGGAGGCGGGGGGGGGAGAGGGGGTTGTCTCGGAGTGCAGGAGCTCTATCTTGCAAATTAAAGAGGGGTTCAGGGACCCCCCTACTCGGGAACCCTGTTCGCCAGCATTTCCCCCAGAGAGGGCACGCGAAAAGGCCAGCAGCTGTTCCCCTCGCGCTGACCCGTAGGGACTCGTCTGATTCAGCGAGCCCTTCCTACCGGGCCACCTCTGAATTCGCCCTCTTGAGCGCAGGAGTCTGCCCCCTGCCTGCCCCGTGAGAAGTCTTGGGCTGCGGTGTAATCTAATCGCCGGGGATCTTGCTAGTTGCACGCGCAGCTCCTTCGTAGATTCTGACGTTGACCCCGTTACGCGGATGACCGTGACCATGACCTCCTTCTCCTCGTCCAGCTACTGGTTGCCATGCCACCGCTTTCCTCTCGGGCCCCCCCCGTTTTCCTCTCGCTCCCCCGCCCCCCCCCGTCCGTCCTCCGCCTCCTCCATCTCGGGACGTCGGCGCGCGCGCGAAGGCTCCCCAATCTGCCACGGAGCTCGCCGCAGGCAGGGGAGGCATGGGGCGGTGGCCGGGTCCCAGAACGGAAAGCGCACTCCCACCCCACCTGGCTTCCTTCCTGCCCCTGGGGCCGGGCCACAGGGCTTCGGCTCCCGAGGGCGAGGATGCCTCACAAGGAGAGAGGCACGGCCAGTGTGCCCACACCTCCCTTTGAGCCCTCTGGGTGCAGGGCCAGGTCGGGCTGAGGGTGCTCGTTTGCTCCCCCACCTCCTGCCTTGAGTTCCGGTTCCGCAGCAATCCTGAGACACTGTCGGGTTGGATCGATCCGTGAGGGTCCTGGGGGCCGAGGCCGGGCGAGAGCGCCTGGCGCGAGCAACATCGCAGCGCCCGGATCTCCCGGTGCGTCCCCGCACCGTCCCTACACATCTCCCTAGCTCCCCAACCCCTCTCCTCGCCCCCTCGGGCAAGGGGCTCTGCATGAGCGGGTTGTGGGGGTGCTTCGACGAGTTCAACCGTATCGAGCTCGAGGTGCCCCTCGCCGCCCGCCCGCCGCGGGGGCCCCTGGCCCCCCCCGCCGCTCCAGGCTCTCCTTCCTCCTCCTCCTCCCCTTCCTCTTCCTCCTCCTCCTCCTCCTCTTCCTCTTCCTCCTCCTCCTCCTCCTCCTCCTCCTCCTCCTCCTCCTCCTCCTTCTCCTCCTCCTCCTCCTCCCCCCTCTTCCTCCTCCTCCTCCTCCTCCTCCTCCTCCTCCTCCTCCTCCTCCTCCTCCTCCTGGTCCTCCTCCTCCTCTTCCTCCTCTTCCTCCTTCTCCTCCTCCTCCTCATCTTCCTTCTCCTCCTCCTCCTCCCCCTCCTCCTCCTCCTCCTCCTTTTCCTCCTCCTCCTCCTCCTCCTCCTCCTCCTCCTCCTCCTCCTCCTCTCCTCGTCCTCCTCCTCCTCCTCCTCCTGTTCCTGTTCCTGTTCCTCCTCCTCCTTTTCCTCCTCTTCCCCTCCTCCTTCTGTTCCTCCTCCTCCTCCTCCTTCTCCTCCTCCTCCTCCTTCTCTCCCTGTACCCACCTCCTCCTCCTCCTGCTCCTCCTCCTCCTCCTACTTTCTCCTCCTCCTCCTCCTCCTCCTTCTCCTGCTCCTCCTGCTCCTCCTGCTCCTTCTCCTCCTCCTCCTCCTCCTCCTCCTCCTCCTTCTCCTATGTTTCTTTTTATTGTTATTAGTAGTAATTCTACTAGTATTGTTATTCGTGTCATTCTTCTGACTATTACTATTAGTAGCATCATTCTTAGTATTACTATTACTATCATCAGTATTAGTATTGTTATTATGATGATGCTGATGATGAGGTTGATGATGCTGATGATGACGAGGATGAGGATGAGGATGAGGATTCTTATTATCATCGTTATCATTATTGTGTGTATTAGTATTATTCTTAATATTATTAGTAGTATCGTTGTTATTATTATTGTTCCTCCTCCTCCTCCTCCTCCTCCGCCTCTTCCTCCTCTCCCCTCCTCCCGTAGCCATTTTGGCTCAAGGCCGTCCCCTCCGTGGGATCTCGGACTTGGGCCGAAATGGGTCCCACAGCTGTTTCGCCCAAGGCCCCCTGGCCGAGCACGGCGCCGCCCGCGCCTGACGGCGTCCATCCATATCTATGCAATGGTTGGGACTGCTCAGCCTCCTGCCGCTGCTGTGCGCAGTCGCCATGCCGCACACGCCATCCCTGGCGGCCTCGTGCATCCGCACCTGCCGAGGGTTGCAGCGTGGTCGCGCTCGCCCACGCGGAGCAGCATGCCGCCACGTCCCTCGTCTTCATATGCTCGTCCCTGGTGCCGCGGCGGCACGCTCGGCCGATGGCGATCCCATCCACGCCGAGCTAGCACACCAACGTCACATGCCGAACGGGCTGCTCCCGCTCTACCCGCTGGGCGTCTGCGGCAGCCACGAGCTCCAGGCGGTCGCGAACTTCATCCAGCGGCGTCGTGTGCCTGCTGGGCTTCATGATGGTGCTGGACCTCCGCGCGCTGCGGTGCCTGTGCGAGCAGTCCTACGACACGGGGCTGGCCCTCTTCCTCCGCCTGCACGTCAAGCTCACCTTGCCGCTGAGCCCGATGCCGATGGTGTCGCTGGCGATCTTCTGCATGACCCACGCCACGTTCCTGGAACCGCCCTTGGCCGTGTTCCCCGTGGCGATGCCGCGCCCGGAAGCTCCACGCAACGGTGCTGGACCGTTACCACAACACGTTCTTCAACATGGAGCTGGGCCTCTTCCTCGGCGTGGCTCTGGCGCTTCTGAACCTGCTTTGCATGCCACTGCCGCTGGTGGTGTCCGTCCTCCTGACGCTGGTGATGCTCCCGATGCGCTTCGGCCCTTTGTGCATGCCGCTGCCGCTGGTAGCGCCCGTCTTCGTGGTGTACCTGTCCTGCGTGCCGCTGCCGCTGGTGGCGCCCGTCCTCGTGATGCTGGCATCGCCAGCATCGCGATGCAGCCCTTTTTCCGCGAATGGCATCGGGCCGCACGGCGCAAGACGCTACTCCAGAACAGGCCGTTCATCCGCTGCTTCGACGCGTGGTTTGACCTTGTGTTCGACGCTTCCCTGTCCTCGGAGTGCGACCCGACCGTCGAGGATACCGCTGCACATGATGATCCTGCTGCTGGTGGCGAACCAGTCCACGACGACGCCGCCGAGCGTGGCGAACAACCTGTTCTCGCAGCACATCCTGCCCATCGTCCTGGCGATCCTGATGCTGCCGCTCGCGGCGCTCGACCCCTACACGATGCACATGCCGATGCGGCCGCTGTTGGTGTGCCAGGGCACGATGACGCTGCCGCTGGTGCCAAACGGCTTGTTCTCGTAGTATATCCTGGCCTTCGCCCTGTCAAGTCTGACGTTGCCGCGCGTGGCGCCCGACACCTACTTTTTGAATCTGCTGGTGCTGCCAATGGTGGTGAACAAGTGCACGATGACGCTGACGACGCCCCTGATGCTGCCGCTGTCCTTCCCGATGGAGCCCAGCATGACTGGGCAGCTCCTGGCATGCCGTTCCTTCGACGCTCGGACCTTCTGCAACCGCACTGCTGCAGTACGACTCTCGCTTGCCGTGTAGTTAAACTGGTGCGCCGAGCTGCTGAGCCTCATCATGAAGCGCCACGGGGCGCTCGAGTGCATGATGTTGCCGCTGGCACTGCCGCTGCTGTCACACGACGCCAACGCGAAGCCCTTCTTCCCGCAGCCGCTGGTGATGACGACCACGAGTGGGGAACCTGCTGGGACTACGAGCGCAAGGGATGGCACGGATCGGCTGACGCTACCCATCCCACACAACCCGAAGAAGCTCAGCATGATGCTGCACGCGATGATCTGCCGCCTGGAGTGGCTGCTGCTGCTCATGAGGCCCCTAGGCCACCCGCCATGAGCCTTCCGTCTGGCTCACCCCACCCCTCTCCGTCCTGTCTTCACTGCCACCCATCCCTGCTTTCCCCGCTTTCCAGCATTATCCTCACGATGCACATTCCGCTCCCAGTGTATGGCCCCATGCTCCGCGCAGCATGCGCGTGGCCAGAGCGAAGAGCGCCGCCAAAAACACCGTTCTGGAAGTAGGCTGAGCCGCGGCGGGACGCGAGCAGACATCTTGCCCTCGTCTCGCGTCTTGCCCGCTTGCCCTTTTCTCTTCCTCTTTGAGTTCGTGCATTCCTCCTCCTCCCTCCTCCTCGTCCTCCTCCTCCTCCTCCTCGTCCGTATCCTCCTCCTCCTCCTCCTGCGCTCCTCAGGCCTGCTGGCCCCCTTCTGAGTTGTTGTTTTCCTCCTGCTTCCTCGGGTGATCGGGGTTTCTCGGATTCTTCTTCGGATGCTCTTCTTGCTCAGGTGTTCGGGCAGGGTTGTGAGGGTGTCCACTGTCATGGCATCCACAATGTGATCGGATTGGGAGCCTTCCTGGGGCCCACCCAACAGATCTGTTCGATTCCAGTCCGTTTCCAGTTGGACTCAGGTTCGGCTCGAGGTCGACTCAAGGTTGACGCAAGTTCGACTCAGGTTAGACTCAGGTTCGACTCGAGCCGACGGGCGTTCGACGCAGCTTCGACGCCCGAGTGGATTGAGTGGCCTCTTCTTCTCGGAGCCTGGAACAGAATATATACATTGTCGGTGGCGGGCTGTTTTTTCAATCCCAGGGCTTTTTGGGGGTCGGGGACGACGTCGGGGAGGTATGGTGTATATATGTTTCCCCGCTTTCTCTGGGGAAAAAAAAACAGATATACACCAGGATTTCATATATCAGGATCCGCTCCATTACCTGTACGACCACCCTTCGGGTGATAAGGAGGTTGTGGGGAAAGGGGAGAGAAGGGGAGAGTCAACATCTGATTAAATCGATTTCACGATCGATCTCACTCAGGGGGACACCACTGGACATCACGGGACACCACAGGACACTTGTCGATCTCACTATCGATCTCACTCAACGGGACACCACGGGACACTACGGGACACTTGTCGATCTCACTATCGATCTCATTCAACAGGCCACCGCGGGACACCACGGGACACCGCGGGACACCTGTCGATCTCACTATCGGTCTCACTATCGATTTCACCATCGATCTCACTCACCGCAACACCACGGGAAACCACGGGACACCGCGGGACACCACATCGATCTCACTATCGATCTCACTATCGAGTTCACTCAACGGGACACCACGGGACACCACGGACACTTGCCGATCTGACTATCGATCTCACTATCGATTTCATTTTTTTGGTTGGGACACCACGGGACACTTCGGGGCACCACATCAATCTCGGTATCGATCTCACTATCGATCTCACTATCGATCTCACTATCGATCTCACTATCGATCTCACTATCGATCTCACTATCGACACCACGGGCCACCACGGGACACCACGGGACACCGCCCGGCCCACCACGGGCCACCACGGGACGCCACGGGACACCGCCGTGCCCGGGACACCACGGGCCACCCCGGGACACCCGGGACACCGTCTGGTCCAACGGGGACACCTCCCGGCCACCGGCGGACGGGAACGGACTTTCGCTCTTACTTCGGCCTAGCTACAGGAGGATCACGCGCAGCTTCGCTTCGCCCGCACGCACGACACGAACACGAAACCGAAACCGAAACCGATCTCAAGGCGGGGGGTCTCCGTTCCACTGCGATCTCACCACCCCCCACCCTCCGATGCAAATTTCCGCACAGGGCCGGAAGAAGCGTCGGTGCACAAAGTTCGGTTCCCCACGTTTTCTTTCGAAGCGTCCCTGGCCCCTCTGCCGCCGCCCGGGGCCGCGAGCGTGGCTCGGGCCATGATCATCTGTGGGCCCCGCTGCTGGACGCCTGCCCCTTTCCACGCCGTGCTCTACAATGCATCGCGCACCCTTTCGGGATCACTGCCCTGCTCGGCATCCGACTCTGCGAGTAGAGAGGGGATCTGCGCCATAGTGGGGGATGGGAGGGAGGGGTAGGATGTCAGATATGACGCGAGCGCACCTAGCTTGGGCCACCCCCTCCCCCCCCCGCCCTCCTCCTGCTCGCGCACTGACTTTCGAGTTCGTGATTTACCAGCCTGGAACATATCCCTGTCCCGATGCTGGGCACCTCCTCATCACGATGCCAATATTAGGGATTCCCTTATCTTTTGAGGGCGAATCCCTAAGATTATTGTCATCGCCTGCTGGTGTGTCAATCTTAGGGATAGGGATACGTTCGAGGCTGGTAAGTGATGGCCTTGTCCCGGTCCTCTTCAGAGGCCCAGCGCGCTTCGCAGCGCGCCCGTCGCCCAGCACTGGGCCGCCTTCGGGCGATGACGGTCGTTCGTTCGTTCGTTCTCTCGGGCGAGGAGGAGGAGGAGGAGGAGGAGGAGGAGGAGGAGGAGGAGGAGGAGAGGAGGAGGAGGAGGAGGAGGGAAGAGGAGGAGGAGGAGGAGGAGAGGAGGAGGAGGTAGAGGAGGGGGGAGGAGGAGAGCCCCCGAGCCTCTCCTCGAGAGCCGCACCCCCCGCCCTGCTCCGAGAGAGCCGCGCCTCCCCCCTATCGGGGCCGGGAGCAGGCGCCCCCCCCCCCCCCCCCCCTCCGAGGGGCGGGGTGCCCGAGCCCGGCCACACGCAGAGGGCGGTTATCGGGAGCCTCCAGACGTCAGTGCAGACGGCTCCTCCTCCTCCTCCTCCTCCTCCTCCTCGTCCTCCTCCTCCTCCTGCTCCTCCTCCTCCTCCTCCTCCTCCTCCTCCTGCTCCTCCTCCTCCTCGGCGCCGGATCCTGCAGGATCCTGCGAAGACCCCCCCTCTGGCTGACCCGGATCAGCGAGCCGCTCGTGGCCGCGAGGCGGCCGCGCCTATTGGCCGACCCGGGTTTGCGAAGACCTGCGTTGCAGTTTTGTTTCCTGCATTACAGTTTTTGGCTTCCTGCCGACCCGGGTCTGGATTGACCCGGGCCAGAAGATCCCCGAGGTTAGGGTCAAGGCGGGCGTGTCCCTCTAGAGGAGGAGTGTTCAAGAATAGTAGAACAAATTGTCGGGGGACGATGCTTGAGTACTTTTGGCCATTTTCGAGTATTTTTGGAATACGTTTATAAATTTGTCTTTTGAAATCCGCCTGTCAGAGGACACGCCCGACCTGAGGTTTGGGGGAGGGGAGCAGGCTTATCAGAAGGAGGTTGCTTCTCGGAAGGCGCGGTCTTCATCTCTGCGCAAATGTACGGCTGGCGCCCTCCAAGAAGCAGCCTCCCTCTCAGAAGACTCCCCCCTCTGCCCGTATACCCCCGCTTGTGCACGCGACCAACCTTCCCCTCCAGAGGGCTGCGTGCCCAAACGCATACCCTGCGCGCCCTGGAACCTCTCTATAGAGCCCCAGGACGGCCCACGAGGGCCCAACCTCCGCAGAAGTCAGGAGGGGAAAACAACACAGAGACAATGAATCGTCGACTCCAAAGAAAACATGGGAAAACATCAGAATTGTGGGGGGAAGACGAAAATCCGGCAAAAAACTTGAAGTGTTGAGAATCATGGGATTTGCGTCTGCTCATTTGTGTGCCCCTGGGCCCCTTTAAGACGCGCCGCGATGCCAAGGCAGCCCCCACGACGGTCTCGGGTGGCTTCGAGACGGCCCACGCGTGGCCCCCACGAGTCGGACGTGGCTGGGGCGAGGAGGAGGAGGAGAAGGAGGAGGAGGAGTAGGACGAGGACAAATTAGTTCCAGAGCGTTCCGGAGCGCTCTGAGGAAGCCGCGGCGCCCGAGCCGTCCTCCGGAGCCGCCGGATCTCAGAGATTCCGGATCTCAGATCTAGCTAGCCGCGCTGCGCGCGGCGCCGGGCTGCGCAAAGCCGCAGTCCAGCTGTGCACTGCTGCTTTTGCTGCTGCCTTCTCGTCTTCTTCTCCTCTTTCTTACAAGCCACGGGGCGACCCTGTCGCGCAGGAAAAAACAATGTCCTCATCCGATGGCATCCTCGTATTATGATGTTCCAGCTTGCGTTGGCCTTGACCACCAGCAAGAAACTCGAGCACCAGGAAAGTATCGACACTGGGCGATTTTCACGTGTCGGGCCCTGGGAGGCGATACTCGTTCGGCACCTCGCCAGCGTGTCGGGCAGACACTGTTTCGAATTTTTTCGGGGTGCTCGAAGTTGTTTCTGGGATGTGGTCCGTAAGTGCTGTGGGAGCAACATGATCCTCGTCCTGGGCACCTGTTTTTTCAGGGGCTCGAGGTTCCTCGGGTCCTTCGGTGGCTGTTCCTCTAGCCCTCCTCGTGCACGCAGGCACTTGTGGTGCCAAAAAGGCAAAAACGGGTTTCGTTCCTTATTTAGTGTTCCTTATTTCAGCGGCCCGACCGTATAGGGAGTGTTCTGGAACGCTCTCCGAGCGTTCTGGAACGCTCCGATTTATGCTCACCCGATGTTCTCTTCGTCCTGGCTTCGTCTTACTTGTGTACCCTCGTGTTGTAGAGGTAAACAATTAGTGGACACTCCCCCTCTCCCCCAACTTCAAATTTGCACGCGCGGGGAAGACTGCTGTCGAAGTGCAACTCTGCCACCCACCGCCAGCATTGATCATTGGAAGGGGGACATTGGCAGATGATTGTGGCATCATGGTTTGAGAAGTTCCTCCGAGGCCTACTCCGTTTTTAGAGTGCACTGGCGTCGATTAGCTTCTGGTATTTGACGAGATAGCGACGACTTAGCGTCAGTTAGCACAATTGTGCACCAATGAGCGGCGATTTAGTGCCGATGAGCTTCGATTCGCAAGGGCCAACAAGATGGTATGGGAGCCTCTCGGTACCACCCGAACGTACTCCTATTAGGTTCGCGTCGGCCACACAAGGGCTCAGCGCGCGCTCGGAAATTCTATAGTCGAAGCTGCGCGTTGGGCGCCTTCTGGCCATACCACTTTGGAACCGATCAGCCACAATATTTATGATGTTCCAACCTACTTCAGCCCTCATCTCCAGAAAGAATTTCGAGCATTAGGAAAGTACCCAACAACTCGAGGGTTTTCACGTGCCAGGCCCCGGGAGACACTGTTTCGACACTGCTTCGATTCTCTTTCGACAGTTTTCCAGGTGCTCGAGATTGTTTCTGTCGGCGGCGAGCGAGGGGGGGAATTGAGAAGGAGAAGGCCTTCTCAGAAGGCGGCGGGCCTTCTCAGAAGCCCTCGCGCCTTCTGAGAAGTTTTTCTTCTGTCTTCGGGGAAGGCTTGGGAAACTTCTCAGAAGGCTTTGAGCCTTCCGAGCCTTCTGAGAAGGCCCGCCCCTTCTCATTTCCCCTCCTCGCCCGCCGCCTATTCGCGCGCGGGCGGGCGGGAGGGACGTGCGCGGGCGGGCGGGCGGGCGGGCGGGGGCGGGCGGGCGGGCGGGGGGGCGAGGGGAGAGGAGGAGGAGGAGGAGGAGGAGGAGGAGGAGGAGAGGAGGAGGAGGAGGGAGGAGGAGGGAGGGAGGAGGAGGGAGGAGGAGGAGGAGGAGGAGGTCCTCAAGTACGATGGGAGCAACATGATACATTGTGTTGGGCAAGAGGTTCGGGCCGGACGTGCGCACCCGACCGTTGCACGCGGCATGGTGGCCTCCCGCGCCCCCTGCTCGGGGGCGGGAACAGGCCCAGGGTGAGGCCGGAGTGGCCGAGCGCAGCTCGAGGCTGACATAAATACATAAAATAAGTAGATAAATGAATCAATCCATAAATAAGTACATGCATACATACATACATCCATACATACATCCATCCATACATACATACATACACACATACATCCATCCATCCATCCATCCATCCATCCATCCATCCATCAATACATACATACATACATACATACATACATACATACATACATACATACATACATACATACATACATACATACATACATACATACATACATACATACATACACACATACATACATACATATGTTCATACCTACCTACCTACCTACCTACCTACCTACCTACCTACCTACCTACATGCATGCATGCATGCATGCATGCATGCATGCATGCATGCATGCATACATACATACATACATACATACATACATACATACATACATACACACACACACATATATGTATATATATATATATATATATCCCTTGTCCATGGGGCGGTCCACCAGAGCGTCACCACCCACCAAACCACCCCAACCCAACCCGAAGGCTCAGATTTACCCTCGATTTCCAGTGGGGGGGGCGGGAAGCATCGAAAAAACACATGTGGAACCCTTATCCCCCCCAAACCCGAAAGTCGGGTCTTCGGGTTGGGTTGGGGTGGTCTGGCAGGTAGTCAGGGCGGCCTTCCTCGGACCCCACCTCTTCTCGAGGAGCGAACAATGGCATCAAGATATACAGGCCCCGAGGTCCGTGCGGGTCTCCGGGGTTGGCGCTGGACCCCCCTCCTTGGCGCGCGGAGCGCGCCAGGGGCGGGCGGCGCCGGAGAGGAGGGAGGAGGGAGGAGGGAGGAGGGAGGGGAGGAGGGAGGGAGGAGGGAGGAGGAGGGAGGAGGGAGGGGGAGGAGGGAGGGGGGAGGAGGAGGAGGAGGGAGGAGGAGGAGGAGGAGGAGGAGGAGGAGGAGGAGGAGGAGGAGGAGGAGGAGGAGGAGGAGGAGGAGCGCGGTTGCCCTGCCGCAGCCCTGCCGCAGCCCCGCTGCGCGAGAGTGCCCCCTGCGCCCCGGCTCGCCACCCTCCGCGGCTGCCCCCTCCGGCTCTCCCGCTTCCCTCCTGCATGTGCGGGTCCCCTCGAAGACGCCGTGGCCCGACGTCTCGCCCCGACGCGCGTGCGGATCGCCTCCTGCTGCGCCGCGAGGCCGCAACGTACGCCCCACCCCGACGACGGTCGGGCGTTTCCAGGGGCGTGCCTGGCCCGAGGTGCCCTCCCGCGCGGGGGGCGGCCCGCGATGCCGCCCGCGCACGGCGCGGCCGCCGACGACGCGTTCCAGGGCGCGCTGGCCGCGGTGGCCGGGCTGCGGCGGGACGAGGTCGCGGCCCTGCGCGAGGCCCAGGCGCGGTTGGGGCGGCTGGTGGAGCGGGGCTCCGCAGCGTGCCGCCGAGGCCTGCCGCATGCCCCGCGCGTGAGGGTGCCGCCGGGCCTCGTCGTCCCTCCTCCGCCTTGCGAGCAGGTGGTCTTCGGATGCAACTCCTGGGAGGTCAAGTTCTGACTCTGCCCTGGTCCGAGCTCTGGTGTAATCCAGCTTGTTCCCGCTTAATCTGGCTAAGCCCCGCTCAATCCGCGGCCTAGTCTGGCGTAGCAGCCCCCACATGGGTCTTAACTCTCGTTAGTCCTGCCGACGAAGGCCTCCCAGTAGTTGCCCCCTCACACATCCCCGCCACGAGAATACACAGACACTCACCAAGGGATTGCGCATTGCTCCTGGGCCTCAGGTGAGGGTGGAGGTGTCTAAATCACCACTGGGAGCCAGCGATTTGATACGCTGCCGCCTTCCCTGATTACATGCAAAGTTCATCGGAGGGTGTCTGTGTACATATTTTCGTGGCGTCAGATTGGCTGCAGAATTGATGGGCCCCCAAATTGTTTCCCCCGTCGAATCTGCAAATAATGCGTAGGGGGCTCCGTATATGTACGGGGCGTTCTACGCATTCTTAGCAGATCCGACGGACAACAATCAGTTCTGGGGTAACAGCTACTTGAGCAGGCCGAAAGATTTTCCTCTTGAGGCCCACATGACAAATGCGAAGTGTCGTTGACTTTAGCGGATGCGGACGCAGCGATCATATCGCGCTCGCGTCGAGGTGGGGTGCGGCATATGTTATGGGAGGCTGCGGGAGTTGGGCAGGCCCGCTGCGGCGCTCGAGCACCCACATGTTATGGAGGCTGCGGGAGTTGGCCGGGGCAGCTGTGGCGCTCGAGCAACGACATGTTATGGGAGGGGTTCGGGGAGGTGGCCAGGCCCGCTGTGGCGTTCGAGCGTCTTTCCTCTTCTTCCTCGTCGTCGTCCTCTCTCTCCTCTCCGTTCTTCCTCCCTCATCTTCCTCTTCGCCCGCCCCTGGTTTGTGTTTCCCTACTCGTCCCCGTGTGTTGTGTCTCTCGGTAGCGAAACCCCTCCCCCGTAGAATCATAGCTTGGGCTGCAGGTCCAAGGCTCCGTGGATCCATTTCCCCTTGGGTCCCTTGTATTAGTTAGTATTCTCAATATACTCCAGCAAAAGAATTGGATCCACGAAGCTTCCACGCGCAAAAATTGGATCCAGAAGACATGGAAATTGGATCCACGTGACTTTCGCACACACGTAATTGGATCCAAATGGTTCCGTGCGTTCCCATGCAAAAGGAAAAAATCGGCCTGGGGATTTATTTTGCAGTCGAGCTCCTACTCGAGCCTTGGAGCCAGCTGGGGGTCTGAGGCGGCCCAGGGGCACTGGTTCCGGCCAGCAGGAAATGGTGGCAGGTTCGCGGGTCTGGGTTGGAGGCGGAGGAGGAGGAGGAGGAGGAGGAGGAGGAGGAGGAGGAGGAGGAGGAGGAAAAGGCTTTTTTGTTTGCTTTTCTTTGCCTCTGGGGATTGTTTTCGGGCCCCGGGGCCGTCAGAATCGGATCTGGTGCTGGAGAACTACACCAGATGGGCTTCTCCGTTGGGAATCTCGGGGCCGATTTTGAGCGGATTTGGCGTAATCCCCTTCCTGAGGTTCGAGGCGCTGGGGCTCGGGAAGGTTTTCTGTTTGATTTTCGGCTTCCCGGGGCTGCTTTTTTTAGGGCCCGGGGGACCGAAGAGGAGGAGGAGAAGGAGAGGGAGGAGGAGGAGGAGGAGGAGAAGAGGAGGAGGAGGAGGAGGAGGAGGAGGAGGAGGAGGAGGAGGAGGTGGAGGACCTCAAAATCGGTTCCCCCGGGGGGTCCTGGGGGGACCGATCTTGAGCGAATTTGCCCTCCTCCCCGCCTCCTGACGCACTTTCTAGCATCCCAGCCATTTCACCCCCCCTGGCCGCATCCTACCGATACCGCCATGCCCTTTCCCCGCCACCGCTGCCGATCCCCTGGCCGCCTCCAGTCCTCGTCCCTCCTCCTCCTCCTCCTCCTCCTCCTCCTCCTCCTCCTCCTCCTCCTATCCTTCCTCCTATCCTATCCTCCCCTCCTCCTCCTCCTCTCCTCCTCCTCCTCCTCCTCCTCCTCCTCTCCTCCCGCTCCTCCTCCTCCTCCTCCTCCTCCTCCTCCTCCTCCTCCTTCTCCGTCTCCTCCTCCTCCCCCTCCTTCTTCTCCTTCCTCCTCCTTCCTCCTCCTCCTCCTCCTCCTCCTCCTCTCCTCCTCCTGCCCCATCCCTCCTCCTCCTCCTCCTCCTCCTCTTCTTCTCCTCCCCCTGCTCCTTCTCCTCCTCCGCCCACCCCGCCTTCCTCTCGGAAGAGTGGCAGATACCGACAGGGCGCAACGCAGACCCCAAACCACCTTCAATGGGATTTCTCTGGCTGGCCCCTCGGGGGAGAGTCTACAAACCTCGGCATGAGAAATCTGGTCGTGCTTGTGGTCGA